>JAODAL010023899.1:0-61730 GCA_025379985.1 Phyllomedusa bahiana | reverse complement strand
TGATGGCATTTGCTCTATGGTAAAGTCTTCTCTGTATTCTGCAGGTTGATATGATTAAACACCTACAAAATTGATAGAGCATAAACCCCATCAATAAGAGAAACCTACACTAGAACACAACACCGACCGCAAAAGGAATCTCAAATCCAAATTATTAAAAGGTATATATTTTATTGAGAATAATGAAAATTTAAAAAAATGAAATATTTAAAAAATGGGCAATGGAACTACACAGAAACATGATTCACAAACCAAACCATCCATAATATAGAAGTCCAATATACAGGCAAGTATACACACATACATTTGTTGTAGACGTCATATAATACAGCTAAGTGAATCTAATCAATAATAACTACAATAATAGCATATACTTGACCTTAATATGGAAACGTAGCCAGAGTTAAACTGCCAAACTGAGGTGGGTGGAAGGGATATAATCATGTGCCCCATGATTTGCTGGGAAAGGCTTAGAAGGAGCTTCTTAAGACCCAACCGATTTCCAACATATATAAAATTAAATTAGACCATAAATTACAACATAGATTTACATCAGCTTTCTACACGTTTTCCAAAGCACCAGCATCTTCTTAGGTGTTGAGGGAATAAACCTTAATAACACTTACAGTCCATGATACATTATAACCACGGTGGGGTCTTTTCTATTTTTGTATATAGACTCTGGATATTTCCAGCTTCTAGACTGAGAGCAATTATTCAGATGCAGAGTTAACAACTTTTATTACCACAAAGATACACAAACTGTATGAGAGACAGTAGATGAGAAAGGAGGTTTTTGTATGACTCTGTATCACTGTGCGAAAGGGAACTGTGCCCGCTGAAAGGCGTAATAATCTCCTGCATCATCTTCTGTTATCTCTCTGATTGTAAGAGTGAAGTCATATTCAGACCCGGCTCCAATGAATCTCTCTGGGATCCCACTTAATCTTATTGTAGTATCATAAATTAGACGCCTGGGAGATTGCCCTTGTTTAAATTGTTGCCAATCTAACATGTTAACTTTATAGTAGCTGCTGTATACTTTTTCACTGACTTTACAAGTAATGGTGACATCTTCTCCTGGGGAAACTGTTATGTATCTTGGAATCTGAGTGATCACAATCTCTCCATAGGATCCTGAGAAGAAGAACCAGAATACAATACATAAGAACATTTTCTCTATCACCAGATATAACGGGCCAAAGTGACTTATACAATGCTGATGATGTAACCTATGTATAAAGACTATCACTGCACCTTGTATGTACACAAGCAGGAGACAGAGCAAGTATCTCAGGGAAATCATCTTTAGGCTCCTGGACTGTGTCATCCATCATTTGGTGTCAGGAAACATTGTTTATATCATCTGATGTCTCCGGGGATCTTACATAAGAAATGTATGTAAAATAGGAAACATGCAAATAACTCACTGAGCTTCTAAGTGCACATGGTTGGGTGACAACAGATGGCCGGATCGACCTCAAGAAATAGAGACATTCATGTAAAAAAAACTCCAACAATTAACCTCTTCCCGCCGTGTGGTCAAAATGTCTTGGCTCTTCATTTTTTCCTCTCAGCCTTTCAGAAGCCATAACTTTTTTATTTTCCCATCTGCACAGATGTATGAAGACTTGTTTTTTTGCGAGTCAAGATGTAATTTTTAATGGTGCCATTGACTGTACCATACAATGTAGTGTGAAACCGAAAAGTCTAAGCAGGATAAAATGTGAAAAGAAAATGTACTTGTTTGTGGGTAGAGATGGGCGAATTTCTCAAAAATTTGATTCGCCGAGTTCGCCGAATTTTCCGACAAAATTCGTTTCGACCTGAATTTATTGGCATCAAATCGTGTTAAAAACAGCTATTTCCTGGCTGCAGAGAGCCTGTAGAGTGTTGTAGAACATTGTGCCATGCTCAAGTTTGCATAGGGAGCGTGGTTTGGTCTTCATACAATGCTGTGTTTTAGTATGACACGCAGATGACAGCCACAGCTCTTAGAATCGCGTCAGACTTCTCTTCTCTGGGCAGTTACAGGGGCAAAACTGACCAAATAACGGAAGTGGGAACGCAGCCTGACAAGGTAATGTCAGCGCCAGCTGGAAAGAACCGAGCTGAGGGCTAAGATCCTACTATAGCGTCAAAGAGCGCACTCCTTTTACACCGACATCAGATGATTCCACAGATTATGACAGAACCTGCTCTGTTAAACGCTGATAGATTTAGAACCCCCAGAAAGAGTGGAGAGGGTTTCAGCAATAATTTCACGTTGACATCACTGATCATGTTGCCCTTCCTTTCATCCATCAGTGTCCGCTGTCAATCGATCAATAATCCATCAGCATTGCTAAATCCAAAAACAAACAGGAGTTGATCCAAAACAGAGGTGACCAGTAAATGGGATATTTGCATGTCTTCTGTGTTCTGTATCCACTCCTGCATTTGGCTACCTTATCATCAGAAAATCCTGATCCTTTTAATTCCTTCTGACAGATGAAAAGAAGGGAAAAATCAAACATAGTGGCAACTTCATAGAGTGGTGGATGGTGGAAACAGCATTAGGAAACCACAGGGTGTTCCAGTGAGACAGCGGTCAGTTGGCAGCAGCATGAGTAGGCCACAGAGTGGCAAATTGACAAATTCTGGAGGTGGCAGCAACATCAAGAGCCCAGACAGTGGAAGAATGACAGAGCGTGGAGGTGGTGGCAGCAGCAGCAGCATGAGGTCAGTGAGTGGCACAATGACAGAGTGTGGAGATGGGTGGCAATACCAGTCCCTGGTAAAGATGGTGGGAGGCCGATGGAGCAACTGGCAGCAGATGTGTGGCATCAGGCGGGTGGTAGCATAAGAATAGTGGCCGTAAAGGACATGTATTGGCCCTGATTGTAGTTACAGCTCCACACATCCGCGCTGCCATGCACCTTGGAAGACACTGATAGGCTCAAGGACTGACCCACCTTCTGTTCTAAATATTTCTGCAGGGCTGGTACTGCCTTTTTCAAAAAGAAATAACGGCTTGGGACTCTCCACCTCGGCCCGACACAAGCCATTATTTCTCTGAACGGTGCAGAGTCCACCACTTGGAAAGGGAGGGACTGCAGTACCAACAACTTGGACAGGATCATGGTCAGCTTCTGCACCTTAGGATTGTTGGAAGCATACTTCTTTCTCTTGGCAATCACCTCGGTGAACGACTGCTGGCACCACAGCTCCCTTCAGCAGAGGTGGTGGAGCCTTGACTGGCTGCAATGGCATGGGTGCTGCTGCTGTTGCTGCGGCGACAGGATGGACCACCACATCTGAGACCTGTTTCTCCCAGGCCACTGGATGGTGATGCTGCATATGTTGATGCAGGGTCGTGGTGCCAATGTTAGGTCCCTGGACACGCTTCACTTTCTGCCCACAGATTCTACATATACACATGTCTGGCTCCTCTGGTGTCTTTGCAAAAAACTGCCACACCACCGAGTACGTGACTTTACTGCCAACGCTCCACACTGAGTGACTACTACTGCCGCTGCCTCGGTGAGCACCTGTGCCGCTACTTTCCTGGACCTGCAAGGCGGGTGGTCTACCCCATGGACGTTTGGCTCCCGACCTTACATTGCTGCCATCCTGCTGACTCACGGCCACACTATCGACTTGCTGGCTGCGCCGCTGCCTGACACGCAACCTGAAGCCCTCTTCTCCCGACGATGATGATGAAGCCCTTGCTTCATTCGGCTCCCAAGTGCTATCGGCTACATTGTCATCGATTTGTGTTTGTCCATCAATGCTGTCCTCCTCAATGGTCTCGGTATGCAGAGCCTGACCTCTCGCAACATAACCTGCCATGCCACTCTCCACATCACTACTTGCCCGCCTACTGCAAGAAGCAGCAGATGTCTGCCCCACCTCTTTGCTGCCAAATACCTCCTGACTGTCCTAAAATAGTTCATCCTTGCTGTATAGTGGTGCAGAACACAGACCACATAGTAGTTCTCTGACTGAGGGAACTGAACAAGACGGTGGGCCAGTCTTTGAGCCTGTCGCTGTCTTCCAAAGTCTTGATGCAATATAGTATGATTGTGGGTTGTTGGGATTATTTATGCTTTGTAAGTGACATTGTTGGGTGATTCTTGTTAATGGTATGTACTGAAGGAGTAATCTGTCTCTGTTCCATCTAGTCTCTGCAAGACTTGTAAATTAGTCTTCCAGAGAATAAATTGTTAATGACCACTGATAAAGGTGTAAATACGGTATTAATGAAGAATATTGGATACCTACTTAGTATTCATGATTTTTCAATTGACCCAACATTGGTTCTTGATTCTAGGTCCTGCCATCCGCTCTGGGCATCGCAATGGGAAACCCTTGAGCCCTCACCTATGCCAACCTGTTCCAAACCTGGGATTGAGTTCTTTGATCTTCTGACAGCTTTATGTTCACTATATTAATTAGATGAAATTTAGGCGTATATGGAGGTAAAAAAATACATTGTTTTTTACTCCAAATAAACCCACTAACAACAGGTTAAATTAACCCTTGGATATTGAATATCCTACAGAAATGAACAGATGAAATTTAGGCATATATGGGGGTAAAAAAACACTGTATTTTACTCCAAATAAACCCACTAACAGGCTAAATTAACCCTTGGATATTAAATACCCTACAGAAATGAACAGATGAAATTAAGGCATATATGGGGGTAAAAAAAACACTGTATTTTACTCCAAATAACCCACTAAACAAAATAACCCCTTTGGATATTAAATACCCTACAGAAATGAACAGATGAAATTAAGGCATATATGGGGGCAAAAAAACCACTGTATTTTACTCCAAATGAACTCACTAACAGCTAATTAACTTTTGGGATATTAATACCTACAGAATAAACAATGAAATTTAGGAAATATATGGGCAGAATTACCCCCCACCCTGGACTTTAGGGAGAATACCCCACAAACTAAAACAACATAGTAAGGCTGGTAGCGTTAAATATGTACAACTGAATGACTTGTGAAACTCTTTGGCCAGAGTCTCTGATAAAAGCAGTTTCTTTTAGAATTAATTCTATGGAGTACAGTTTACAGAACGCTGCTTGAGGTAGAGGTCTGCAACTGACACAGACTTGTGGTGGTCTTTTCTCCCCAATCACTGATAAATGCAGTTTGTTTTAGAATAAGTTGAATAGAGCAGCAGAAGCAGCTAGATGCTCATGCCAGGACAGACTGTGAGAAGTGTGAGGATTGAGGATGGTGTCAGTATTTATAGGACTGTGACGTCACAGAAGCCCGCTGGTCGCTGATTGGCTTCATGTCTGCACATATCATTGAGGGTGTTCCTTTCTTCCTCCCAGGGTTCTCTGCCCCATGTAATGCCATGTGCTCGCGGCCATTTTACCAATAAAAAAGATGCTTCGTTCCCGCGAATTACCCTAAACTTCGGCTTCATGCAGAACCGAAGTTTTCCTGAAATTCTAAACGAATTCCACTTCGTTAGAATCGATTCGTCCATCTCTAGTTGTGGGGATCTTACTTTTATAGCGTTCACTCTTTCAGTATAAATGATGTGTTATCTGTATTCTGCAGGTAGATACCATTCTGCTGATACCAAATATGTAAGGTTTTTGTTTTGTTTTAGTACTTTTTAGAAAATAAAAACATTCTCTTAGCTTTGTGCTGTAGCACCATTTTCTGTGGCCAGTAACTTATTTGTTTTTCCATACATGGACCTGTCTGAGGGATAATTTTTTTACAGGCTGTAGTGTAGTTTTTATTGGTAGTGTTTTGGGATATATTTGTCTTTTTGATCACTTTTTCTTCCAAATTTTTTAGGAGGTGAAATGACGCAGTTTTGCCATTTAAATTTTTTTTCCTCTACAGTGTTTAAGATACAGGATAAATTATGTCATATTTTAACAGATCAGACATCTACGTACGCGACAATACCAATTATGTGTAACTTTTTTATTTGTAACATGGAAAAGGGGAGGTTTGAAGTTCTAATATTTTACAGTATTTTTTATCTTTTTAAAAAAATTAGTTTTACTTTAACATATATTTCATTACTAAGAAGAGTGATGCTGGAATTAATAGAATTGCTTACACGGCAGCTATGAAAGGGATCGCAGGGAGGAACGTGCAGCACCGTTCCTCAGTCATTTAGATGCTGCGGCCACAATCGCTGCGGAATCTAAATGGTAAAGCAGCAGGGATTAGAGCCAACTCCGATTCCAGCTGTTTGCAGTGGTTGTCAGCTGTAATAACCAGATGCCACCCACCAAGTATGGAGCAAGTGAGCACGCCCCATACTTACTTACCGGCATTATGATGTAAGTTTACATTAAGTGTCGGTAAAGGGTTAAATCTCTACGCAAAAGCCACAGGACACATTAATTTATACTAATTAAATATTATATTGAATCAGTAAATTAAGTATGCAAATGGAGAAGTGCTGAAGTTTCCTGCAGAGGGGTCAGTCGATCGGATCACCATGCCTGTGTACCTGTCCTACAACAGCTCTATGCCCATTCATAGGATAATATTGTAGCGACATGTCACCATTTTATGTGATGAAAATGGACATTTGAGGGCCACATGTATGAAACCTGTCTAGGTCTAAATTCACTTTGTTGCCCATAGCAATCAATCCCCTCTCATTTCATATAGTGCTTTGCAAAAATAAGAGGGGCGCTCTGATTGGTTGCTATGTGCAACAAAGTGAGTGTTAGACCTAGACAGTTTTCATACATGTGGCCCTTAAATGTCCTTTTTCATCACATAAAATGGTGACATGTCGCTACAATATTATTTTATGAATGAGCACAGAGCTGTTGTAGGACAGTTACACTGGCATGGCGAGCCAACTGACTGACCCCTCTGCAGGAAACTTCAGCACGTCTCCATTTGCATGAGCAGCGCTGTGCGAGGAACTGTTTGGAAGAGGCTTCAGCTCTAAAGCTCCACTTTGAACCCTTCATTATCAGGATCATGGAGGTCCTGGCACTCAGATCTTCACCTTGGGCAGGTTCATCATGAGGCCAGATAAGAATCTCTCGTTATAGAAATGAATTTCAGGAATGGGACTTTTGCATCCCTTTGTTACCCTGAGATTGAACACTGTATAGTTTGCTGCAGATATTTTTCTTTTAAATATTAAAAACCTCACCTCAGGCGGCTGAAGTGTCAGAGGTGGGGTGAGAGTGTGGACTGATTTCCCCAGCGAACCTAAAGTGCCCTTCAGGGTCAGCAATGTATTGGAGGCTGAAACAAGCCCTAAACAGAGGAAAGCAGGAGCTGAACCTGTGTGTTTTATGCTCGATTAACAGAAGTCAGCCAGGAAATACTTTCTGCAGTATGGAGTGAAGTGCCATCTTGGCAGTAGTTGACAGCTTCTCTGCATCTGGCTGAGCAAGGTTGAAAGGTGTCCCCCTGTTTGTTTATAAAGGGACTTCCCAGATGGCACCTCACCTCATGCTCCAGCTCACTACGTTTTCATACTTCCTCCTTGGAAGGACCCAAACTCTCAACCCAATGTATGTTGGAAACACAGGCTCAAATAAAATGATTTTCTTTGCCTAAAAGCCTCAAAAAAGTATAATCTGTCATCCATAATGTCCTGTGTTAAATCAGTTCACGCACATAGGGAGACATGTATGAATAGGGCTTTGCCAGATATCTGGCGTCTTTACAGCCCGATATCCAGCGCAGCCCCGTTCATACATTTTAAATGCGGGAGGCGGGGCACACTACAGTTGGAACAGGTGTACCACTCTGAAAGTGGTATACCTGATCCTGAGCTGTCGCCCAAGCGCTAGAATGTGCCTGATTTATGATCCACTGTAGAGCGGGTTCATAAATCAGGCACATTCTACACTAATGTGAGGCGCATGAAATTTGGCGTGTTAACGCCAAATTTCATGCATGTTGCCCATGGTATATATATATAGTATCTCACAAATATTGTATTATCTGTTTTCATGGGACAACACTGAAGATCTGATACTTTGATACAATGTAAAGTAGTCAGTGTGCAGCTTGTATAATAGTTTAAATTTGGTTTGCCCTCAAAATAACTCAACACACAACCATCAATGTCTAAACAGCTGACAACAAAAATGAGTACACTCGTAAGCGAAAATGTACAAATTGTGCCAAATTTGCCATTTTTCCTCCACAGTGTCATGTGAATTGTTAGTGTTACAAGGTCTCAGGTGTGAATGTGGAGCAGGTGTGTTATATTTGGTGTTATTGCTCTCACACTTTTTCATACTGGTCACTGGAAGATCAACATGGCTCCTCACGGCAAAACTGTATTAGGATCTGAAAAAAGAATTGTTTCTCTACATAAAGTTGGCCGAGGCTATAAGAAGATTCTATTTTAATAGTCTACAAACACATATATGGAAGAATAGTTCTTCCAAGCATTAAAAGTGTGTAAATGAGATTTGAATGTACTAAAAGGAATCATTGCCGCAGCAGATGGCGCTAAATGACTGAGAAAATTGAAATGCAAGTCTTCTGTTACCTGATAATCTTCCAGTGACATTTTAATCTAACAGGATATTATCTATTATTAATACCAGATCATTGTCTCTATAACATCTAGAATTGAACAGGATGAACACAGAGGCAGGGAGATTCTGTTGAATATATTTCAGTTTGTCAACTGAAAAATGTAAGTTGTAAAGTTTTGCAAACAAAGAAGAAGACAATATTCATCTTCATAAAAACAATTGAATATACAGCAAAATGTCAAGTAGAGCAAATTACAAATTGCATTATTAATTTATCTATAAACAACATCTGTAAAACCGCACATGTATGAGATACATGTAAAACCATAATTCAAAGGGACACCAAGAGGATTCTTTTGTGTTGTTGCAACAGTTTTCTGGTGAACAAAATCTGCAAACACCTGCTTTATGCAGACATGTTCCACTTTTTCATTTTGAGAAGCTCTTTCAACAATTGTGGATGAGGCAAATCAGGATGGGGGGAGGGATTTAATGTAAATTGTAGCAGTAATGATAATAGCATGTAAATCAATTAGGATTACCAAAATTATTTATATTTGCCACATTACAGAATAATGAGAGACAGACACTTTTTACAGTATTTTTATTACTTTCTGCAAAGGCAAAATTTTACATACTTTTCATTAGTATTTGGTAGCATTGCCCTTAAGCTGTAGGACTTGGGTCAAACGTTTTGGATATCCTTCCACAAGCTTTTCACAATAGTTGGTAGGAATTTTGGCCCATTCCTCCTGACAGAACTGGTGTAACTGAGCCGTGTTAGTAGGTCACATTGCTTGCACCTACCTTTTCAGCTTTGCCCATAAATTTTCAATAGATCAGGGTTTTGTGATGGCCACTCCAAAACATTGACTTGGTTATCCTTAGACTACTTTGTAACCAGTTTGGCAGTATGCTTCGAGTCATTGTCCATTTGGAAGACCTATTTCCACCCAACTTTTCATCTTCCTGGCTGGCTACCTGCGGTGACATCCGAGGTGCAGGACAGGAACATAGGAGAACATAAGCAGGGCAGGTACAACGTAAACAGGAACACAGCAGGATACAGGAGGTATAAACGTACACCACAGGATACGGCAGGAACTGGACGTGTAACACGACAGGTACAGACCAGGAACAGGTGCCAAGGCAGGACACAGGACAGGTGGAGAGACATAGACATAACAGGAGACAGACAGAAGGTCAGGAGCTCAGATGACACACACTGGACCAGCATCTCCAGGGTTAAGTCCAGAGATACTGGCAGGAGCTCAAGATGGACACAACCAGACACAGCAAGAGGCTGTAACAGACTGCAATGAACTGACCCAGAGTAAGGGCAAGGACTTCCTCTTAAAGGCAGAGGTCAGAGGTGAAGAGGCAGGTGCATGAACAGAAACCTAATAAAAAGGCAGGAAGCTGCTGCGCGCACGCCCTAGGAGGCACAGTGCACCGGCAGGACCCCAGGAAGCAACAGGACAGGTAAGCACAGGAAGGCACGACACGCCGAAGGCCCATGGCAGGGGACCGCGGTGTGAACCGTGACAGCCAGCTTCTGTGATGTCACAGCCCTATAAATAAGGCAGCCATGTTAAATTCTCCCACTGTGTCTGTTGTGCACAAGGATCTCTCTGTAGCAGCACTAGATTGCACTCGGTGCAAAATACTTCCAATTTTAGAGTTACTGGGGTGAAATACCTTTCAAATACACAGGTGTGTGTCAGATACACACCTGTTAGTGAATCAGCATTTTTTATTTTGGGATATTTCTCTCTGTGGCAAACAGCTATTTTTTCACTTATTGTGGTGAACTCTGTTTGATATAGAGTGTGTATATTTCTCACATAAATCTCAAATCCAGCCAGTTCAGTGTTTTGGGATATTGCTCTTTGTGGCAAACAGTTAATTTTTTCACTTACAGAACTGTGGTGAACTCTGGTTGAAATAGTGTGTGTCTATTTCTCAGATACATCTCAAATCCAGCAAGTTCAGTGTTTTGGGATATTGCTCTTTGTGGCAAACAGTTAATTTTTTCACTTATAAGGTCAAACACCTTTGAAATACAGTTTGTATATTTGTCATATACACACATCTACATTAAACAGATTTTGCTTTATTGTAAATTTTTGATCAAACAGTATGTCAGACACAGAGGTGGCGGGCCCTTCACATGAGAGGGGCAGTGGCACAAATGTTCCTGGCTCTATAAACCAAAATGCACTTCAATAATGGGTTTCAGTATACCGACATCGGGCAGTCCCCGCTTGCCCAGCAATCACAATTTTAAAAAGAATGTGTCGTATACTACAATATTCTTTGTTACTTCGTGCTTTTAATATACACACATATGCAGTAGCACACAGTCTATTAGTATTCAGAAATCTTCAATACATTAGTTAATACGGCAGTAAAAACCTGTATTCCAAGCAGCGGATAGCTGGTTACACAAACTGGCTCGCAGACGCCAACATCTCGTGGTCCGTTTATGCGGATAGCTGAATGGCCAAGCGGTAGTCTGTGTTACCCAGAATGCAATGACACGTGACGTTTCGGGGGAAGGCACGCCCCCTTTCTCAAGCCTGAATAGGATACAAGGTAACGTCTATTTATAGTAACAACTCTATGCCGTAATAAACATATTCTGGGAAAAAATAGCAATACAATGCTACACATCCTAACAACATCGTGATTAAAACCAAGGTGATAGTTTCGTTTGTTAATTATTACATACTACAATTTATCTATAATATACTTAACTTTATTTGACCTTATCAATCTGAAATATTAAACTATAACTATCCTAATGCATTCGGGGAACACAGACTCCGCTCCTGATCATTAGATTCGACCGTCTCCAGGACGCACCATCTAAGATCAGCCACCTGGTGCCCATACTCATAAAAGTGTCTAGCTACAGACGATTCCTCAACTCTATGCTGTCCTCCCTCTTTTTTACTCTCATATCGGTCTAATCTGGATTTATAAAGCCTAAACTGGGATTTATGTTCATTTATTCGGACACGAATCATTCTAGAGGTTTGGCCAATATAGCATTTGTCACAGGGGCATTTTAACAGGTAGATGGCATTTTTTGTGATACATGTAAAAAAACCTCGTATCGGAATCGCATGTCCCAATGTTGGATGGGAGATGGTGGATCCCCTAATAATGCAGTTGCAGTTCTGGCACGCTAGACAGGGAAACGTTCCCTTCTTTTGCGTATCCAGAAACATTTGTGTAGATTTTCTTTTTCTTAGATCAGAATGCACTATATGGTTTCCTATTGTTTTACCCTTCTGATAGACAAATTTGGGAATATCTCGAAATAAGTATCCATATTTATTATCGCTTTGTAAAACATACCAGTATTTACAAATAGTTTTTTTAACAAGATCGGAATGGCAGTCGTAAACTGTGGAGAACCACAATTCACGGCTGTCCTTCTTAGGGGTCCTCTTTCTCACTTCTTCTCTTGTCAGTTTTGCCTATTTCGTCGCCTACCCTACTAACCTCTTTTCTAGTATATCCCCTTTCAGTGAATTTATTGGTAAGCCTCTCTTTATTTCTGTTATACTCATCATCTGAGGAACATATTCGCCTAAGGTGCATATATGGACCTTTTGGGATTGCTTTCAATATGCTCGGAGCGTGTTGGCTCCTATTGTGCAGCAAATTATTACGGTCAGACTCTTTCTGATATAAAGTTGTGACCAATTGTGTATTCTCTATCCTCACTTCTACATCCAAGAAGCTAATCTTTCAACGATCTTTAGTGAGAGAGAACTCAATCAGGGGGTGTATAGAATTTATGTATGCGACAAACTCACTGAGCTCATCTTCAGTTCCACACCACAACATGAACACGTCGTCCACATACCAATATTATTGAAGGATGATATACAATATCGTAATAAATGGTTTGCGTTAAGCAAATAGGTATTCTTTGGACCTAATGCTATTGACGGTCCAACATCTTCAGCTTGCCATTGCTGACATTCGCAAAGAAATTGAGATAACCAATGAAGAGTTAAAAAAGTCAGAAAAAGAGTTGTACGATGAGATCCAACAACAAATTAACAACAACCTGGCTAAAATAAAAGAACAGATTATGAGTACCAAAATAAAGAAATTTGAACGTGACACGAGAGACTACGCTCACAATAAAGTCTATAATTGGGCAGGTGAAAGAAAGTTTATCAGAAAATCGCAATATGTGAATAGATCCCAATCAGAGGGCACGTCAACAGATACAGACACAAGTACGAATAAACAGATGATTTTGCGATCTACTAAAAAGAAAAATCAGAGTGGACAACCTTTTTTGAAGGATATAACGGATCCGGAGACAACCAGTGGCGACCAGACCGACGATACGGGAGCAGCAAATACCAAAACCAAACGCAACACAAAGAAAAAGAACTAAAGGACCTTGTTGTCAATATTTCATCTAAAGATTTAACTCGTCCTCAGTGTAAAGTTTTAAATAAGGGTCTTAACTTTGTCCCAAGACAACAGAGTTCTTTATTTCGCTTTGAGACCGACCTTTATAGGTTTTGTCGCAAGGCGAGATTAAGAATGCATTTTGGTAATGCTAGGATTAATAAAGAGGTATCTAATAAATTGTACACCAAGAGTAGATTTGATCCCGATATAACCTGTGCAGCTTTAGAAACATTCTAACAGGTAGTTAGGAATGAAGTTACTAAAAAATGGAAAAGTGTTGAAAAATCCAAATATTATAACATCTCTAAAGATGAAAAAGACGCCCTTGTCAGCTTACAGAAAGATGACAGTTTGGTCATCAAGAAAGCTGATAAGGGTGGCGCCACAGTTATTATGGATAAGATCCAATATATTAATGAGGCAGAGAGGCAACTTAAAGATGAAAAAGTCTATCTAAAGATTGAAAATGATCCGACGACATCTATTAAGTCACAGATAGACCAGATAATCATGGAAGCAGAGGTACAGGGATCTATCGATGCACGCACTGCTAAAATGTTAAAGTTTGACCATCCAAGAGTACCAATCATGTACAGTGTCCCTAAAATACATAAGTCTCTCAGTAACCCTCCCGGTAGACCGATAGTCTCCGGGATAGGGTCAGTTTTTCAACCATGTGCAGTGTACATAGATGGCTTCTTACAAAGAATCGTTAGGTCCTTGCCGAGATGTTTTAAGGACACTAGCAATTTTTTGACTCGACTTGAAACTACCGATGTGGCTGATGTCACTTTTTTGTGTGACCTTGACGTCAAAAGCCTGTACACCAATATTCCCCATGAGGAAGGTGTGCAGGCTATTAGACGAAAACTCTGTGAGGACACCAGTCTGTCTAATAGCCAGATAGGGTTACTCATGTAATTATTGGAGGTCATCCCTGTCCAAAAGAACTACATTAGTTTGTGAGGAGTTCTTTTGGCAGCGGACAAGGCGTCGCGATGGGTTCTCTTGGTTGCGCCCCGCTTAGCGAACATCTACATGGAAACCTTTTGAAGAATGAACACGTCGTCCCACAGTTTGCGGAGCCTCTTTAAAGCTGTGCTTAGTTATTGGACCGACGTGTTCATGATGTGGTGTCTATATTTACTATTTTTGCCAAAGGCAAACGTAAACTCTATCATTTCTCTATCTTTAAACACAAAACGTAACTTTAATTATACTAACCTTAACCTCTATACACACAATTTAAAAAACCTGATCTTATCCTCATCAATTAACCCTTTTTCTTGCTGAGAGATGGAATAACTCCCTTCTATCATCACAAAGTCTGGTGGAACCTCCCCTATTAACCAGGAGAGCCTATATCTATAGCAAGTACTAGCTTCAGTAAGGGATCCCAAGCCAACTACTCGGGCAGATCGTCCCTAATCTCATAGACACAACAGAATCAAGATAAGGCCCCTTTTGACAAAGCCGTCTGCAGCAGTGTGACACTTGTGTGAGACAGAGATTGATGAGAACACAATTTAAAACGTCATGCGCTGACCACCGCCGATACATGTTTCGCCAGCTTAACCTTGCTTTATTCAAGGCTTAGAGGTCCGATCACATGTGGTCAGAGCTCACTTCCTTATATATCATGTTAGGTAAACACCCCCATACTGTGCTCACCAATTAGCTATCATAGAATCCACATAAAACCCACTCCCCCCCTTGCCGCGCGTGCCACACTCATAACATGTCCTGCAGAAGCTGCCCAACCATGCTCTCATGAGCCCAACAACCTTCAGTCAAATTTTCCATCTCCATAACAGGCTTGCGCCCCATCTTACCGTACAGCCCGGGCCAATGCACTGCCACCAACAAACACCCTCACCCGAACTGTGATGGGCTTCCCATCTCACTCTCTCATATTATTGCAACTGCGTAGACTCACCTAGAATGAACTAAGCAGACTAGGTTTATCACATTACACAGCACACTGCCATCTTTGTCAATTTCCCATAAGCCCCTTCTTCTCAATATCTAATATGCTATTCATTGAGAATATAAACTCCACTATAAACAATAGACCACAGTCATATTATCTCCATAAAAGCTCTTCTCCCTATGTATGTAATATGCATATTCATTCCAATCATAGCTGCAGTACTCCCATCAATACATGTTCACTGCATTGTTTGTCTCAAGACTATATTCGATAAACTACTTCTCTTTCACATGTAATATTCATACTCATTTTAATAAACTGTAGGCCCTATGGCTAGCCCCTCCCTCCCTCCCACGTTTGACCTACCAGTTCCCCATTGAAGATATCCTCTACGGCTCACAGCTAGCCATTCAATCCACCATCATCATCACAATGGGAGCGATGATAAGAACTACCAGTATCCTCAAAGTGCCACGGTGTGCATCACAGCAACCTGCCACGTAGCAAGACCAGCCGTCGCAAGCAGCAACAATAAAACTCTACAAACATGAGTAACAAACAATAATATGTCCCCTTAGCACAAAGCACAATACAATGCATCCTAAATTTGATAAATAGAAAACGTGCCTAAATGTGTACCTTGCCCCACGAGAGCTATGTGTGAATAAACCCCATACATTATTATCGTCGTCGAACTCGAAACATCTGAGTAACTAAAGAAACGAGAAGGGTGTGACACCTCCCCTAGCAAGAAACACATTTTGGAAAGTACAATAATGGCGAAAAAGAGGTGCTAAAATTTTGGGTATATGTGTTGAAAAAAGCTAGGTGAAAGGAAAGGGCGATTTGGATGTAGTTTTTGTTGCAGGAAAGGCAAGATGGATACACAGACTCAATACATTGAAACCTAAAAGGCCTAAACAAGAGGCTTTTTCATTTTCGGCATATATTTTATGATCCATTGCTGAAACCCTATATAATAGATTTTTTGAAGAACATGATTATATGTGATCAAGTACGGTCAAGTGTGATATAGCACAGTTGAATATATGTCCTATGGGGAAGCAACAGAGTCATATGTGTCTTTTTTTTTTATTTTTCACCCTTCCATCTTTCCTCGCTCCCCTCTCCTCGTCCCCCCTTTATTGCTCTAAACGTTTTTTTTCCTCATTGTCCCTGGGTCCTGTAATGATGACAGTGATATTGCATCACGTGAGGCCGTTTTCTTTCTATGTAAACAAATTTGGGATGCATGTATAGTGCATTTTTGCAAGTGACTAAAATCATGTATGTACTCATGTATGAAAGAGAGTTATGTTCCTGCTTGCGAGCGCTGTCTAGTACGACGGCGGATGCACTGGATGCGGTGGCATTTGAGGATACTGGAGATCTTACATGCTCCCATTGTGATGTGGGTGGATTCGAATGGTCTAGCTGTGAGCCGAAGAGTAGAATCTCAATGGTGAACTTGTGAGGTCAGACTGTGGAGGGAGGAAAGGGCTAAGCCATAGACCTACAGTATTATTAAAATGAGTAAGAAATATTACATGAGAAAGAGAAAGTAGTTTAACGAATATAGTCTTGAGACAAACAATGCAGTGGAACATGTATTTGTGATATGGGGTCCCTGCCGCTCTATTGGGAATGAATATTCATATTACATACATAGGATAAGACTTTAGGAAGAAAATATGACAGTGGTCTATGTATAGTGAGTTTTATATTCTCAATGAATATCATATTTAGATATTGAAGAGACGGGGCTTTGGGAATTGACAAAGATGGCAGTGTGCTGTGTAATGTGGATACCTAGTCTGCTTAGTTCATTCTAGGTTGAGGCACGCAGTTGCATAATATGAGAGAAGTGAGATGGAAGCCATCACAGTCAGGTCTGAGGTTGTGTTGTTTGGTGCAGTGCATTGGCACGGGCAGTACGGTAAGATGGGGCGCAAGCCCTGTCTTATGGAGATGGTCAAATTTGACTGAAGGTTGTTGGCTCATGAGAGCATGTGGCAGCTTCAGCAGGAACATGTTTTGAGTGTGTCCACGCGCGGAAGGGGGAGTGGGGTTTTATGTGGATTCTCTGATAGCTAATTGTTGAGCACCTGTATGGGGTGTATACCTAACATGATATAAAAAGGAAGTGAGCTCAACACATGTGATCTGTACCTCTAAGCCTTGAAAAGCCAGGTTACTGGCGAAACATGTCCGGCGAGGTCAGGCATGATGACGTTTTAAATTGGATCTCTCCACCCCTGTCTACACAAGTGTCACCTGCTGCATGACGGTGTCACAAGGGGGCCTTAAATTGTTCTGTGGTCCTATGAGATTAGGGCCGAAACGACTGCCCAAGTATGTTGCTTGGTAATCCTTACGAGCTAGTACTTGCTATAGAGATATAAGGCTCTCCTGTTAATAGGTGGGGTTCCACCAGAACTTGATGATAGAAAGGGAGTTTATTCCCTCTCTCAGAAGCAAAAGGGTTAAATGATGAGGTTAGGAGATCATGTTTTTAAATAGTGATATAGAGGATAAGATTTTAGAAATAATAAAAGTTACTTTTAGGTGTTTTTTAATATATATAGAACTGATAGAGTTTAAGTTTGCCTATGCAAAATAGTAAATATAGTGATCAAAAGTCACTCTTAGTTCTCTTGCGAGATTCCCAATTTTTTGGAGATTATGTGACATGTTGTGGTGTGGAACTGAAGATGAGCTCAGTGAGTTTGTCGCATGCATAAATTCTATACACCCCCTGATTGAGTTCTCTCTCACTAAAGATCGATGTAAAGATTAGCTTCTTGGATGTAGAAGTGAGGCTCAGAGAATACACAATTGGTCATCAACTTTAATATCAGAAAAAGAGTCCCTGAAACCGTAAATTAATTTAGCTGCACAATAGGAGCCAACACGCTCCGAGCATATTGAAAGCAATCCCAAAAGGCCAATATATGCGCCTCAGCCGAATATGTTTCTCAGATGATGAGTATAACAAAAAGAAAGAGAGCTTACCAATAAATTCACTGAAATGGGATACACTAGAAAAGAGGTTATAGGTTAGGCGAACGAAATAGGCAAACTGACAAGAGAAGAAGTGAGAAAGAGGACCCAAAGAAGGACAGAGCCGTAATTGTGATCTCCACGGTTTACGACTGCCATTCCGATCTTTGTTAAAAAAACTATTTGTAAATACTGGTAATGTTTTACAAAGCGATAATAAATATGGATAACTTATTTTCGAATATTCCCAAATTTGTCTATCAGAAGGGTAAAACAATAGAGAACCATATAGTGCATTTTTCCTGACTAAGAAAAAGAAATTCTACACAAAGTTTCTGGAATATCGCAAAAGAAGGTAAACGTTCCCTGGTCTAGCGTTCCAGAACGCAACTGCATTATTAGGGATCCCAACCATCTCCATCAACAATGGGAGACACATAGGCATTCCCGATACTAGGTTTTTTTTACATTTATCACAAAAATGCCATCTACTTATTACAAATGCCCCTGTGACAAATTCTATATTGGCCAAACCTCTAGAATGGGATTCGTGTCCGAATAAAGTGAACAATAAATCCCCAGTTTAGGCTTTATAAATCCAGATTAGACAAATATAGAGTAAAAAAGAGGGAGGACAGCATAGAGATTGCCGGAATCGTCTGTAGCTAGAACAGTAACTTTATGATATGCACCAGGTGGCCTGATCTTAGGAATAATTGTGCCGCCTGGAGACAGTCGAATCTATGATTCAGGAACAGCTTACCTTGTGTTTACAACAACGCAGAGGTCCCTATTGGATTATATAAGGAAGAACTCCTTAGTACCTAAGGACTTAATGAAGAGTGCTTCTGGAATGTATATGTGTAAGAGAGCGAGTCTGTGTTCCCCCGAAATGCAATATATAGTTTTATAGTTTTAATATTTCAGATTGATAAGGTCAAATAAAGTTAAGTATATATCAGATAAATGAGTATTTAATACTTAACAAAACAAACTAACACCTGGTTTAATCACAATGTTGTTAGGATGTGTTGCATTGAAATGCTAGTTTCTTCAGAATATGTTTATTACGCATAGAAAATGTTACTATAAATAGACTTACCTTGTATCCTAGTTCACGCTTAAGAAAAGGGGTCGTGCCTTCCCCCAAAACGTCACGGCGTAGCATTCTGGGTAACACAGACTACCGCTTGGCCGTTACAGCCTATCCGCATAGAGCGGACCACGAGATTTGGGCGTCTGCGAGCCAGTTTTTGTGTAACCAGCTATCCGCTGCTTGGAATACAGGTTTTTTACTGCCGTATTAACTAATGTATTGAGATTTCTGAATACTAATAGACTGTGTGCTACTGCATATGTGTGTATATTAAAAAAGCAACGAAGTAACAAAAGAAATATTGTAAGTATAACACACATTATCTATTGTAAAATTAACAAATGTATCCAGGAGCAGACACAGGTCACAGCACATGTAAGGGGATGACGCAGCAGGGTTGACTCTACTATGAGGCCAGAGCTACCGGTGTCATCTAGCTGCTGTGTGTTTACCACCGATCCAACGGTTGTTGAATGGTTGACTAGGTCATCCACTTCCTTCCAGATGACATCTGACAACCCCAGAAACGAGTCGGTAGGTTCGTCAGACACAACCCTTAGTTGTCATGGCCCGGAAGCAGGTGAGGGGCCTCACCTGTCCTCAACCCACCAGAGAACTACTATGTGCGGTGGGCTCTGAACCACTATACAGAGAGGATGAACTATTTGAGGACAGTGAGGCAGCCATGAGTTGGGGCAGCCATCCGCATCTTCTTGCAGTTTGCAGAGCAGTTGTGTTGTGGTTTCTGGCATGGGAGGTTATGTTGTGAGCAGTCAGTAGGACAGCAGTGACGGGCAAACACTAATCGATGACAATCTAGCCGATTGCACTTGATAGCCGGATAATGCAAGGGCTTCATCATCATCGTTGGGAGAAGAGGGCGGCAGCTAGCATATCAGCGGCACAGCCAGCAAGTCAGTAGTGTGACCAGGAGTCATAAATTCCTTGAGCTGCAGCGGCAGAACGGCCTCCTCCAACCTAGGTTGATATGCGATGTTTCCACCCAATGGAATTCCAGCCTCCATATTGATCAACTCTATGAACAGAGAAAGGCCATTAATGATTTCTTGATGATCCAAGCAGACAGGATTAGTCCCCTGTGTAATTTTAATGTCAGCCAGTGGCAGCTCATGCGTGATACCTGCTGTTTGCTCAGGCCCTTTGAGGAGGCCACGTTAGTTGTCAGTCGCCAGGACTATGGGATGAACAACCGTCACTCCACTGCTACCATGTCCGGAACAGAAGCTGCAAAATCTTTCCTAGTTTAGGGTACTGGAGATGTGGTGACTACATCCTCATTGCCAAATGAGTCCGGTTGGGGCAGCCTGAACTGGAGGAGGAGGAGCACATTGGAGCACAAGCAACGTCTGGTGAAATGAGTGGTTTTCCTTCTCAAGTGACAGGAGAGGAGCAGGAGCAGCCAGAGGAGGTAGAGGGAGATGAGGAAAATGAGGCCGAGAGGGAGGACAAATTCAAGTATTATAGATACATCCTATATAGTCAGTTGGCCGCTGCCTATCTGCGCCATCATCCATCCTCTTGCAGTTCTGACCGGGGGTTGTTGATGAGCAGCTTTCTTCACCCACCTAGTGAGGAAAGTACTCACCTACTGGGCAGCCAAACTGGATTTGTGGCCGCAACTTGCCGAGTTTGCACTGGAGAAGCTGTCCTGCCCGGCCAGTAGTGTGGAATCAAAAGTAGGGTGTCAGTGCGGTGGGGACCATAGTTACCCCAAGAAGAACTCGCTTGTCCACCCAAAATGTGGAAGGACTCACCTTTGTCAAGATGAATCAGACGTGGATCGGCCGGGATTTCCACACACCAATGCCTGATACATCAATTAGATTCAGCCATGCGTCTCACCCAAACTTTGACAAATGAGTCTGGATTCTTCTGGCTACATGCCTCAGCTACTAATTCTGGGTGCTGCCACCCACCTGATGCCACACATCTGCTGCCAGCTGCTCCTTCTACCACCTCACAATCTGTCATTGTGCCACTCTGTGGCCTACTCATGCTGCTGCCAACTGACCACTCTGTCAGTCAACCACCCTGTGATTTCCTAATGCTCTTTCCACCCTCCACCACTCTCTGATGCTGCCACTATGTTCATTTTCCCTTCTTTTAAATCTGGCAGAAGGAATGAAAAGGTCAAGCACAACTGATTGTGTCTTCAGAGAAGCCGTAAGGCCAGTATAACATGGTCCTTTGTTTGCATCAGGATTGTCTGATGATTAGGTCGCTAAAAAACAGTAGTGGATACAAAACACAGAAGACATGTATATATTCCATTTACTTGTCATCTCTGTTTTGGATCAACTTGTGTTTATTTTTGGCGTTAGTAATACTGATGGATTATTGACCGATTGAACACGGATACTGACGGATCAAAGGAAGGGCAAAATGATCAGTGACGTCAATGCAAAATTACTGCCGACACCCACTCCACTGTTTTGGGGGCTCTACATGTATCAGCATTTAACAGAACAGGTTCTGTCATAATCTGTGGAATCATTTGATGACGGTGTAAAAGGAGTGCACTCTATGACGCTATAGTGGGACTCCTGCTTGGTTCTGTCTAGTTGGAGCTGACATTACCCTGTCAGGCTGCTTTCCCACTTCAGTTATTTGGTCAGTTTTGCCTCCGTAACTGCCCACATAAATGAAGTGTGATGTGATTCTAAGAGCGGCACCTGTCATCTGCGTGTCATACTAAATCACATCATTGTTTCAATACCAAACCACGCTCCCTATGCATATATCTGCATGATTCAATGTTCTACAACACCATACAGGCTGTTTTTTAATGCGAAACTAAATTTGGGGAAAAATTCGGTGAATCGGCCAAATAAAATTTTTGAGAAATTTGCTAATTTCTACTTGAGATGTTGCTTCAGTATTTCCATATAATCTTATTTCCTCATGATGCCATCTATTTTGAGAATTGCACCAGTCCCTCCTGCAGCAAAACAACCCCACAACATGATGCACATGTTGGACCAAAGCACGTTCATCTCTGAGACACAGAACCCATTTCCTTCCTGAGTGGAGTGATGGCAGAATATTCCCATTTTGTTCTTACTTGTGTACAATTGTTTTTACAGATGAACGAGGCACCTTCAGGTATCTGAAAATTGCAACCAAGTCCACAATTCTCTTCTAGATATCTTGGCTGATTCTTTAGACTTTCCCATGTTGTTACACACAGAAGCAGTGTGTTTCTGGTGTGCAATGTAATATATCCATAGACGTGTCTTTAATTACCTTAGATGTTGGCAATATACTTATCAGAAGCTTCCAAGGAGATGACATCATCATATGGGCTTTACACCGATTGAAGTCCCCGCAGCGTAACTGTGGGGATCCGATGGCTGAACATGGCAGTGGGAAGCCTTGTGAAGGCCTCCGTCGCTGCCATGTTTTGATTTTCCCCACTTCCGGCCCCAGGCAGGAAGTGGGGAAACCGCCATCTTGGTACAGCCTAATGCATTGTCTATGCAATGTATTAGGCTGTATTAACGATCGAGCCCCTAGTGGTGAAGTGCCCTAGGGGGACTCAGTGTTAAAGTAAAAAAAATAAATAAATAAAGTTTTAAAGTGTAAAAAGATAAGTATAAAAAGTTCAAATCACCCCCCTTTCGCTATTTTACAAATAAAAAAATAAAATAATACATATTTGGTATCGTCGAATCCGAAAAAGTCTGATCTATAAAAATATAACATCATTTATCCTGTACACTGAACACCGTAGAAGAAAAAATTCCAAAGCCAAAATTGCGTTTTTTGGTCATTTCATAAAATTTGGAATAAAAGTGATCAAAAAAGTTGCATGCATTCCAGACTGCTAGCAATAAAAAGTATACTTCAGCCCGGAAAAAAAAGCCGCTTCACTGACATCCGTAGGTGTTAGTACAAAAAAGTTATTGGTCGCACAAAATGGCACCACGGTGCAAATTTCCAAAACAGAAAATGTTTGGAATTTTTTTAAGGTACCGAAACATAACGGAAACCGTACATGTCTGGTGTTGCTGGATGCGTATCAATACAGAGAATACATCATTTTTATCAAGGAATGAACTCCCGCAAACATGGCGCAAGTAAGATTTTTTTCACATTTTGCCCCACTTAGAATTTGTTTGCCTTTTTTCCAGTATATTCTATAGTAATATGAATAACACCATTACAAAATACATCTTGTCCCGCAAAATAAAAGCCCCCATGTGCCTGTGTAGGTGGAAAAATAAAAAAGTTAT
Organism: Phyllomedusa bahiana; assembly: GCA_025379985.1. Taxonomy (NCBI): domain Eukaryota; kingdom Metazoa; phylum Chordata; class Amphibia; order Anura; family Hylidae; genus Phyllomedusa; species Phyllomedusa bahiana. The sequence continues at coordinate 38,508 of JAODAL010023899.1, read as the reverse complement.
GGCTTTCAGAAGGTAAGGAGGGAAAATAATAAGAGCCATTTTATTATGACCATCCGTCAGGAACGGGTTAAAGGCATAGTAATCCTAGTGTATGTAAACTTTTAACTTTGCAGAAAGTAATAAAAAAAATTATTTTCAGTTATTTGAGAAGGCAAATAAAACAAAAATTGCTGTGGGATTTGTATAGGAGTTCATTGTACATAACAATGAATGTTAAAATTTAATAGACTAGAATAATATGTTTGACTTTTTATTTTTTGACAATTGGCCAAAGTGTTTCTCATTAACTTTTTTTTACTTTTTAGATTTTCAAACACTTTTATTCACTTGTTCTTTTAGTCCCCCTGGGGTACTTGACCTGGAAAGGAGCTTGATCGCTTGTACACGAATCTGCACTGCATTAGTTTTGCAGAACAGCATTCTAACATGGCTTCCTGTTAACACCCTTCCCTTGAACTCCAAGCTGTTAGAGATCCCCAGCTGACATGACAACTGGTCGGCATACAGCGATCAACTGCAGCATCATTTTTTTTTTAATTATTTAGATGCTGTTGTCTTGTTTAAATGGTTAAGTGGCTGGGATTGGACTTATGTCTGATCATGGCTACTAGCCGAAGGTGTCAAATGAAATAATCAAGCCATTACCTGCCGTGTATGTCACATGTCAGTAAGGGATTCATGTAGCAATGTGTCTACAATAAAAAATAAAGCAACTTGGCAAAGTTTTCATTCACAAAGCACATCTATGTGTTTCCCTCTAGCCAGGCTAGAATAGCCCCTGTGTGATGCTGCAATCAGATGTTACTCCCTATAATCTGCTCTTTCTCTTTCAACCTACAGATACTAGAAGAGTAGACAAGTGCAATAAAACATGACCAGGATCAGCCTGTGCCCGGAGATTATCTGTAGATTATAAATTAGGACTCATATATGATATTTTTTATTTACAACTGTGTGTAATTTTATCTTTAATTTTTAATATTTTTGAGTGGTAAGAAATAAGAACATTTTACAGCTTCATCTAGAAATCAAATAAAATAAGACCACATTTATATATATATTTTTTTGTCTTAACCCCTTCTCGATCCCATGAGATTATTACTTCATGGGTAAGAGACTGCTAAATTTTTTTTGTAGATGTTGGTGAAGGAAAAGACACTATGGCCACATTCTTAAATAAGATCAACCACATCCGAGGAAGCCTCACCCCACTGTCCCCTTCGCCACATCCATGCCTGCACAGTCCCCACCGCCAGCCCTTCTACCTTCACCTTGCACTTCCCCCCTAACTTGCTTCTCCACTGTCACTCATGACAAGCTCTCCTCTCTACTCTCCAAATCCAACCTCACTACCTATAACCTTGATCCACTGCCATCCCACCTCATCCCTGACCTTAGTGTGTTATCACCCCAGCCCTTATCCACCTTTTCAACCTATCACTAACCTCTGGTATTTTCCCTTCCTCCTTTTAAGCATGCCCCCATCACTCCGACCCTAAAGAAACCATCTTTTGACCCTCCTCTGTGTCCAACTATCGCCCCATCTCATGCTCCCTTTGCCTCCAAATCCTCGAGCGCACGTCCATCTTAAAACTGTCCCCCCATCTGTCCTCCAACTTCTTCTTGACCCACTGCAATCTGGTTTCCGATCCCTTTCACTCTACAGAAACTGCCAAACCCAAAGGGTCACCCAATGACCTATTAACCGCCAAAGCCTCACGTCACTACTCTGTCCTTCTCCTCCTAGACTTATCCTCTGCCTTTGACACTGTTGACCATTCCCTCCTGCTACAAATCCTCTCCTCCCTCGGCATCACGGACTCAGCCCTTTCCTGGTTCTCCCCGTACCTCACTGAGCGAACATTCAGCGTCTCACTCTTGCTCCACCTCCTCCTCTCGACCTCTCTCTGCTGGTGTCCCCCAGGGGTCAGTCCTAGGTACCTTACTCTTCTCTGTCTACACTCTTGGTCTGGGTCAACTCATAGCATCACATGGCTTTCAATACCACCTGTATGCTGATGACACCCAAGTCTACATCTCCGGCCCAGACATTAACTCTTTCCAAGATCCCAGATTGTCTGTCGTCCATTTCCTCCTTCTTCTCCTCCCATCTCCTAAAACTTAATGGAGAGAAAACCGAACTCATCATCTTTCCAACGTCCCTCTCCATCCCTCCACCTGATCTCTCTATTACAGTCAACGGCTGCACACTCTCACCGGTCCAGCAAGTTCGCTGCCTTTGTATAACCCTTGACTCCGCCTTGTCCTTCAAACTGCACCTCCAAACCCTCACCTCTACCTGCCGCCTCCACCTGAAAAATATTTCTCGAATCCACTCATTCATCAACCCTGACACTACAAAAATGCTGGTCCATGCCCTTGTCAGCTCCCGCCTAGACTACTGCAACATCCTTCTCTGTGGCCTCCCGTCTAGCACTCTTGCTCCCCTTCAATCCATCTTCAACTATGCTGCCCGTCTTATCCACCTCTCTCCTAGCTACTCCCCTGCCTCCCCCCTCTGCCAATCCCTTCACTGGCTACCCGTTGCCCAGCGAATTCACTTCAAGTTGCTAACCATGACCTACAAAGCTCTCCATAACCTCTCCCCTCCATACATCTCTGCCTTAATCTCCAGATATATTCCCTCACGCAATCTACGCTCCTCCTCTTATCAGCTCCTCACACAAGTGTCTCCAAGACTTCTCCCGCGCTTCCCACACACTCTGGAACTCACTTCCCCAACACATCAGACTCTCTTCCACTTTCACCAGCTTCAAAAGCAACCTGAAAACCCATCTTTTCAGGATAGCCTATAAACTATAGTACCCCTTTCTGTCACTACACCCTCAACAAACATGTCTACCCCCAACCTTCTGTCTCTTTCCCCCTTCCTTGTAGATTGTAAGCCTTCGTGGGCAGGGTTTTCTTTCCCTCTGTGCCAGTTGATTATCACATACTGTCAGCATCGAACTTTTTTGACTTATGTTATGTTTGCAACCCTCTTTAATGTACAGCATGGAATCAATGGCGCTCTAAAATAAATAATAATAATAATTACACCAGCAAGTGCCACCTTCGACTGACAGTAATGGTATCAGCCAAGCATGGCCATTGAGCCCCTAGATGCAATTATCAATAGTAACTGTGGCATTCAAGCCGTGACAAACAGTATTGTCCTACTTCTGTTACCCTCATAGACCCACATGGGATATCATCACAGCATATCTGACAAAGACCCCCAAGTTTGTCAGTATAAATAGCTGACAGGAGTATCCCAGTGTATTAAGGCCCATAATTGAGGAAAAAATAAGTTAAAACAGTTTATGCAGGAAAATGTTCATGTTACAAGACTTACTTGTAGATGTGTGCAGGACTTGGCATATGGCTGCACAAAGGAGTGGAGTCTAAAGAGGCCCTGGTCTTCCCCCTTCACGCTGTTAACCTCAGTGTAGTCTCCTGAAGCAACAGCTGATATCCATTTTGCAGTACAGAAGGGACAGGCTATCAACATAGGCAAAATGTCATCTCAAGATTCTATTAAAATGCTTTCTGAAGTTCAGGTGTCAGACAGAAAGCATGGTGAGGATAACAGATAACAGCTAGATTTCTGGAACAAACAGATAGCAGGGTAATCCAATAACAATATCACAATAGGGGCGTACACCATAACTCTAATGTATTCAATGCTTACTACTCCGGTACTGATGTCCTCGATTGGATAGAATTCCTGATAAAGAAAATGGATCCATCAAATGAAATAGAACCCGTAGTCTACCCCTATAATAACCTTACTGAAAGACGCTACGAACTATTGTGGAGTCATCTCCATGATAAGACTGCCCCCTCTCCAGTTGGCTATACCTTAAATCACCCTGGAATTATTCTAAAAATGTGTCCAAAATAATGCAGGAATCTGCGAATTAGAAGTATTGAATCTCAATGCGTTTCCTCTATATTGTCAGGTTCATCAGGGGAATAAGCAACTGCAGACAGCTAGATATACAAATGAATGTAGAAAGTGTGCATCATTGATGTCCGGGCATAGTAACAAGATCACCCGTAATATAACCACACTTTAACTCACTAAAATAATAATAGCTCACCAATCTCACCTGCGCAGCATCGCATCCTTAGGTGTTCTGTAACTAATACTGCGCATGCGTATGTTTCACAGCATGACAACACCATCATCCGACATCGACCACATCATTTCTGAGTGCGGCCAGCAAACACACACTGCCCAAACCCACCATTATGTTCACATTGCGCATTCCCCAGAGACACAGAGCATAATTCAGGAGTAAGGGAGATCCCGACACAAGGCGGCTCCATCTACATACTGCGCATGAACATGCACAGTTATGCCATGACATAGAACACAGAGAAACATCCCTATAAACTGTTTACACCACCGATATTGTGCATATGCTAAGATGTAATGTGCATCACATATGCAAAATTCGGATATAAAGTCGATAGAAATAAATACTCAGTGCAATGACATAATTCATAGAAGGTGTGTCCTTCATTACTCAATTTATACAATGTATATGCCAAAACATAATGTACTATTAATGGGCATTATATACACAACTCAAAAATCATGCAAACAGACTAGATGTTATTATTATAACAGATAAATCTTATTTTAGATAAGAAGATTATTGGTTTTGGATTACCCTGCTATCTGTTGGTTCCAGAAATCTATATATTATCTGCTATAGGATTTATGTGATTATCCATAAGGGGTTCTCTCTCTCTCCTCTCTCTCTCTCTCTCTCTCTCTCTCTCTCTCTATATATATATATATATATATATATATATATATGATATATATATTATATATATATATATATATACTCATATATATATATATATATATATATATGCTGTATATATATATATACACATATATATATATATATATATATATATAATATATATATATATATAATATTATATATATATATATATTATATATATATATATTATATATAATATATTTTCCATAATGTACAAATATGGTTCTGTGGAACCATATTTGTTTTATTGCTTAACTCTGTCCTGCACAGAACCATAGTTGTACATTATTGAAATGAAAATGCACAGAATATCTATTTTTATTGCACGGTATAATATATTGTCACATGTTTTCTGCACTACATGTCATGTCAATGTTTCTAGGTTCCTCCTGACTTCTTTGGTGTCAATAATCCTGGAGGACAGTTGTTTGTATGTAACTATAACATCCACTAAATTGCTTTATATGAAAAACTGGATTCTGATTAGTCTGTAATTTCAATATGATATCAGTGCTTGCCAAGGGAAATTAGATATTTTTTAACTGGCTAAATCTGTATGGTTGGGTGAACAACTGTATATGAAAGGGGTCATTGTCTTAAATTGATGTTGTTCTTTAATTTTTTCAGTTTTTTCTTATAATAGTTACTAGCTAAGTCATACACCAAAAAGGAATACATTTCAGCTCACCTGAATAAAAGTGCTTGGCAAGACGATCCTCTCTTAGATCCTCAAAACAATAAAATGGCAGCAAACAAAAGTTATAGGTAGCCAGCACAGCATGCACTATACAAGAAGATTATGGAGATATTAGCTTAGCAAAAAACAATTTATTGAAAGTTATAAAACCATGTCCAGACTACAAAAACACCAAAACATAATGAACATAATTGTTACTTTATAAGCCCTATGGGTTGAAACAAAGACACATTGCCATTTTATTAATTGTATTATACTGTACAGATGAATAAAGATGTATGGGTTTATAAAAGCCAGGTTCACATTACGAAGGCGGGCCCATTTGTTAAGAAGGTCATTGACACCCATAATGTTTATGCTTCCCAGAAGTGACTGCATACATATTATACTAATCATTCTATATACTTGTCACGGACAGCGGTATTGGATCCACTGGACCACCGCAAGTGATGGTATAAGCCACGGCAGGGAGTGGAATCTAAGTAGGTCCCGGTATTCACCAGAGCCTGACGCAAAGCGGGATGGACTTGCTGCGGCGTGAGTCTACCAGGTCGTTACCCCTGACGTGACTTGCTTGAGGTGGCAGCCGTGGTGTAGCGTGGTACAAAATCATAAGACAAGGATGTAGTCGGGGACAGGCGGCAATGGTTCGTGGTCGAGGGACGGAGGCAAATGGTACGGTTCACAGTATAACGGACAAGACTCAAGGAAACGTTTTCTCTATAGGCTATAGGCACTAAAGATCCAGCAAAGGGATCAGGAAGGGGCAGGCTTAAATAGGGGAAGTGACTGGCAACAGGAAATTACCGGTGCGCTGGCCCTTTAAATTTAACAGTGCCGTCGCCGCGCGCACCCTAGCAGGCGGGGACATGTGCGCCGGGAAGCAAAGACTTCGTCAGGAGAGCGGCTGGGTAAGTTAGAAGGAGACTGAGCACCAGAGCGAGCGTGCCCACGGCCCGACATGTGGGTCACAGCGCAGCTCGCCAGTGGGGCACGGATGCTCCCGCAACCCGTGCTGAGGGTCGAGGGGGCACCTGTGATAATACTGAATTTATTAATCAAAAAATATTTAAAAAATGTATGCATTTATTTAGCTGTATTTGCTTAGAATCCAGATTTAGCCAATTAATAAAATATCTAATTTATCTTGGCAATCACTGATATCATATTGAAATTACTTACTAATCAGAATCCAGTATTTCAGTAACGTTTCACAGAATTTTATGATGTTAAATGTCTTGAGTATACTTTCCTTGGAACTCACTATGCAACAAAAGCAACAAACTCTACAGAAATTCCCTCTTATCCTTAATGATTCAGCACTGGACAGTTCCAGTAATTGGGAATCAGACTATGTAAAGCCAGTTGTAAACAAGACAGCAAAACCTTCTAGGCTGCCTACTAAAACATATGTTCAGCTTGGCCAAGTCCAGTTGTCTGTTTCAATGCACACATGCTTTACATCTATTTTTTCAATGTATAGCCCTCTACCAGAGATATATAGATGACCTTTTTTTTAATTTAGAAAGGCCATGCTGATCTTATTGGGGAATTTGTTAATCACTTAAATACCAGTGATTGGGCCATCTCGTTTGCAGCTAATTTTAGCCCGACCACCATCGAGTTTTTGGACATGAATATCACTATTGAGGGGGGTCAGTTCAAAATGTCCACACATTTTAAAGCTGTAGACTGTAAGAGGCCGTTGAAAGAAAACATGCCCTATGGTCAATTCAGGTGCATCAGAATGAATTCCACCGACCATTCCAAATTTGTTCAACAAGTGAATTTTATATTCCACAGGTTCCTTGAAAAACATTACCAAGGGGAGTTAGTTCACAATGCGTTTGACAAAGCGAATTCACTGAGTCAAGATGATTGTCTTTCTAATCTCACCTCTGAAGGTGATCCGGTCATAACCTTTGCTTACCTTTGTTTTGCATTTTCTAATAATAAATTAAGTGATGAAAAGTTACAACAGTTTGTCTCAGTCACCATACTGATATAAGCAATATGTACATGAGCAATCTGTAGCCCCAGAACCAGTTGGAGAATAGGTCATTTCAGATAAATTATAAATTCCCAGAAATGTACTTCGATGCGTCACTAGATGCCATGGGTTACATTTGTCTTGATGGTATCTGACATTTTGAGCAGGTATGTAACCTAGGAGAATGATTTATATGTGGAGGTATTTTTGAAGATAAAGGCTTTATGACTGAAATATGATTCAGTTTTTAATCTGTCACTTGTCATATACTTTTTATGATGAGAGAGAGATGATGAGATCTGTTGAAAGTTTTCTAGCTGAGACGCTTTATCCTAAATAAAGTAGAAAACCTTCAATGCTACAACATCAAATAAAAGTATGTGTGTAAATGCCTCTTAACATGAAACACACAGATCCCAAATAAAGTCCAAGTCCTCTAATTTCTGAATAATCAAGAAAACTTGTGGAAAACGTTATATAGCTCAGAAAAACACAGTTTTAAAAATTCAATTGAAATGAGCATACATTACAAATATAAATACAAATATAACGAGACCCAAAAAATTATACAATCCCATTAAATAGTATCATTAATAATATAATAAAAACGCATTAATTCACATATTTATCAAAATGACAAAAGTAGCAAAAGTCAATACATAGTTAAACAATCTCTTATCAATCAATGTACCACAGTTGTCAAACAGAAACACTTAAGGTAGGGCCGCATGTATGAAAACTGTCTAGGTCTAAATTTCACTTTGTTGCCCATAGTAACCAATCAGAGCGCCCCTTTCATTTTTCCAGAGCACTATATGAAATGAGAGGGGTGCTCTGATTGGTTGCTATGGGCAGCAAAGTGAATTTTAGACAGTTTTCATATAGTCCAAACAAAGAAAATTATAGTATTACATTTACATTTCAGAAAAAGACAACTTGAGCACGGAGCACCAATAAACATAGAAGGACCTTATGGACAACATGTCCCATTAGGACTGCACCATTTTCTTGGTTTATTTTGCACCAGAGAACTATTGACACCCTATTCTCTATATAAATGAACTGCAGTATATTTATATAGAGGCACGACACATTTGAATGCGCCTAAAGTAGGCACATCAAATATGCTATGATATGCTATGTGCCTACATTATGCTATGTGCCTAGATTAGAAAACAATATTTGGTCTGCACATCCCAAAAACTTTTTTGAAAAAAAATCCAATATCAGAAGCACACTACCAACACTTTTGATTGTTTTTAATGCTTGTAGTGTGCTGTTGATATTGGATTATGCTTGTATGTTACTGCCACACCAGTTTGCACCTCTGCTCATTTTTTTCAAAAAAGTTTTTGGGATGTGCAGACCAAAATTGTTTTCTAGACTGTTTATATAGGGGAGTGTCTGCCCCTTTTTTGTTTTGTTTTTTTGCACTCCATTCACCTGCACAGGCTTTTAAATCAATGCAGAGTACCTTGCAGCCAAAACCTTCTCTCCCTGAAATGTGGAGGTCTTATCAGGCAAGAGAGGTAATATTAGAGTTGGTTCCCACCTGTACTGAGGTCGCCTTGCTGATTGGCAGGTGAGCTTAAGCAGTTTTGATCAAAAATGTGAACAAAGAACCTCAAAAAAATGTTCATGTATTCTAAGTAGCAGAAATGCTTTTCCAAAAATTCCTACATGCCTTTTGATTGTTTTGAGTGCTGGTAGTGTGCTGCTGATTTTGGATTATTTGCCTAGATTAGGCGCATCAATTATACTATACAAGGTATACCAGACACCAGATTTGTGACAGGTTCATTCATTCAGCCGCACTATACACTCATTTAATGCACTTTACAACTAGCATGGAGACGCCTCTTTTCTGACATGTCACCCTATGTTTTTCGAGGCTCCGATCACGTGATAAAAAATAACCAATGGGAAAGACTTATGTACCAAGTGAGATCATATGAAAATAAATCAAATATTCTAATTATATAGTCATGGGAGCCATAACAGACACATATGAATCAATCAAAGCTACGTGGGCTGCATCCAATAAGCACACAGAGATGTCTTACTAATATTAGAACAATCATGTAGGGAAAGGTAAATGAAGACTATTACCAAATGCATTGTTGTTTTGATTTTGCTTTGGTCAGGATATAAAGAAGATTTTATCTACTGCTAGTGTACACAGATTTCTCTGGTTACCAACCACCTCTCCCTATTTCTCTCTTCTGTCTCTTATCTGATTAATCTAAGTTGTTGTCAGTTAGCTAAAAAAAAAGTAAGTCACTTTCCGGAGAGTCACTACTATAGAACCACCCACAGCCTGACTGAAAAGTGTGAGTCTGAAGCTGGCTGTGGCGCTGTGAAATTGTATAGCAAGAAAACACTTTTAAGGAATTCCCTAGTAATTTCCTCTTCAGCAGTGGAGCTGTTTGTAGTTTTCTGTTGGGGTAGGATATTCCACTTTCCTCCTCTATCTCTCTGCACATAAGGGCTGCAGTCATCCAAGTCTGCCCCTCAGCCTTAGGCCATATTCACACAGCTTATTTTGACATGGTTTTGGACGAGGTTTTCGGAGCGTTTTCTCGCCCAAAACCTCATCCAAAACGATTCCAAAACGCCCCCAGTTCATTTAATTGATTCCTATGTAAAACCTCATTGTAAGTTCACACACGATGAGGTTTATACACGCTTCTTTGGAAACGCTGAAAAAGAAGTGTCATGTCAACTCAATTTTAGGCGCGTTTTTTGCCGCTGTTTTGGCGCAGGTTTTTGCCGCGGTTTTTGTCCTGGCTATTAATTTGTATGGGTGAAAACCTCATCCAAAACCTCATCCAAAACCTCACCCAAAACCTCGCCAAGAAACGCCTCTAAAACCTCTTCTGAAGTGTCTCAGGTGAGGTTTTGGGCGAGGTTTTGGGGACGGAAACGCTCCAAAAACCTCATTCAAAACTACATCAAAATAAGCCGTGTGAACATACCCTTATATTACATGTGGTAACTGAAGCACTGATGAAACTGATGACTGATGCACTGAGTGCACATTTATTATTTATGGAGGAGAAACTTAAAGTTTCCCAATATAACAGTAACCTCTTGAAGACATGGCCTACTTTGGGTCTTCAGGATACAGAGATCTTCTTTGTTGGATTGCTGTATTCTAAGAGCCATAACTTTTTTATTAGATCAGCTTAGCCGCATAAGAGCTTGATTTTTTTTCAGTGAAAAGTTATATTTTTAAAGTCACCATTTAAATGCTTTTCACTAACATGTACCTCTCATTTTTTTGCTTCATCCTTTTACACTCCAACTGATACATCTCCCCAATCCATGAGTGTCACCCTTAGCGCCAGCCACAGCTGTCTGCTATTGTCTCTGCCTTCTTTCTCAGCTTCATCATATGCTTCTATACACTCAGCTCATGTGTTTGCAACCAGGAAAGACACTGTGGCAAATTTACTTTTATTGTTTAAGGATATATGCCAGGGTATAGGTGCCATGTATCCTTAGAAAAAAAAACAAAATAATTATTTGTGGAATTCATACCACTTTTGGTTGGCAGCAGTTTGCAGATAGATCCAGACATTTCTGATTTGGCTTTACTCCCAATTATATTGCAAGGCTCTGTGCAGGGCCAGATGTGTCTTGAGGAACACTACATCCAGTAGGTGAAATAGAGTCCTATCTCTTTTCCCTTGAGCTTATTTGAACATATTAAAATTTCAATGGGGAGACAATGACGAGTCTACACACATCTACATGTTGCCTCTACCTAAAGAGAAACTTTACCCCTTTTGAACAATGATTTTACAGAGAAGCACATCTGTGTCACAGTGATAGCTTCTGTAGATTTGTCCTGGTCAGATGTTATATGAAGAGATGACATATTCACATGGGAAAAAAATCATCATTGTAAATAACCACTAAACGCTCTGTTACTTTTATCTTCTCTCTATGAAATTCTAGAAATGTAATGAGGAAGGAGGTTTTTGTACGGCTCTGTATCACTGTGTGACCCGCTATAACTCTGCTGACAGTAATAACCTGCTGCATCGTCTTCTGTCACTTTACTGTTTGTAAGAGTGAAAACAGATCCATATCCAGATCCAGTGAACCGGTCTGGGACTCCTGTTTCTCTGCTGGTTGCACCATAGATAAGAAGCTTTGGCCGTTCTCCTGATTTCTGTTGGTACCAGGCCATATTGTTATATATACCCTGACTGGCTGTACATGAGATGGTGACTGTATCTCCCGGTGACACAGAGATAGAACCTGGAGTCTGGGTCATCACAATCTCTCCACAGGATCCTGAGGATTAGAAGAGACAGATTCATTAGTGAGAAATGTCTGGATCTATTCCTAGAAATCCTGATCTGATGATTGATGCCTCTGGATAGATTTCTCTCCACATAATCATGGAAGGAGCCTAATCTCTCACCCTGAATAGAACTGAAGATGACGGCCAGCAGATAACTGGGAGAAACCATCTTGATGTTTCTGGACTGTCAGATACAAAGTAGAAGATGAGAGAATCTGTACAATGAGATGTATATAGAGAGTGACAGGGGAGGTTCCAGGAGACGCCCCAGAGACTGTGGGAGGAAATAAGAGACACAGAAACAAATTCTGGTTTCTGTTCTCAATTTTCAAGAGCCAGAAATAGTTTTAGGAGCAGATAAAGATGATTTAAACAGTTCTCCTGAATATTAAAAAAAAAAATTCTAAACTTTTTTTTACATACATAAAATTCTATATTTTTATTTTTTTAGCTTCCCTTTCTGGATTTTTCAGTCCTTCGAAGCCTCTTTTCAATGGAATCTACATGAAACTTCCCTTTAATAGTAATTTTAATGTATACAAATATATCAGATGGCAAATAAAATCTAATGATTTAAAACATACTTCTTGTGAGTTCTGATTAATAGTATAAGTAATATTCATGCACACATAAAAAAACTGCAAATAAGAAATGAAAAGAAATAAAAAGGATAAAAAAACATAAATTATTACTTTATAACATAATTTTAAGCATTTCTAACATCTTCCAACACAGATAACGCTTTGATCTTGTCAATTCTGGCAAATTCTCAAAGTTACTTGCCTTTATAAAAAAACATGTGTTATACTCAAATGTCCATGGTGAAACTTCCATTTGGCCATTCAGCCTAGTTCATTCCTTTTCCCCATAGCCCTGGGTAAGACTGGCATAATCAGGCACTAGTTGGAACATACCGCACACCTGTGCGACATATCGGGAGAACCACCGCCCCCTTTCTCAAGCATGTATGTTGAAAGACCTGTAGGCTAAACATAAGAACATAAGAATGCTAGTTACTTAGATATCTAGTTATCTGAGACATATGCACTAGATATACACATGTTATAAACAATATTTTACATATTACAAGCTAAGAAGAGGGGTTCCGTGGCTCATTGACTTGCTGCATTATTCTGTAAAAATGCATAGAGATACATGGGAGTATAAAATCTTGGTTAATGTCAACAAAGTTGTCACGGTTGGAGATAGTGGATTCTCTGGACCACCGCAAGCGATGGTGTAAGCCACGCCAGAGAGCAGAATCTAAGTAGGTCCCGCAAAGCAGGATGGACTTGCTGCAGCGGGAGTCTACCAGGTCGCTACCCCTGACGTGACTTGCTTGCGGAGGCAGCTGAGGTGTAGCGTGGTACAAAATCGTCAGGCAGGCTCGTAGTTGGGGACAGACAGAAGGTCAGGACAGGCGGCAAAGGTTCGTAGACGTGGACAGACAGAAGGTCAGGGCTGGCGACAAGATTCGTGGTCGAGGAACGGAAGCAAACAGTACGGTACACGGTAATCAGAACAAGGCTTAGGAACGCTTTCTCTATAGGCTATTGGCACTAAAGATCCGGCACAAGACTCAGGAAGGGGCAGGCTTAAATAAGGGTAGTGACCGGCAATACCCAATTACCGGTATACTAGCCCTTTAAATGTCACAGAGCCGGTGCGCGCGCGCCCTAGGAGGGGGGGATGCGCGTGTCAGGAGACTGGAGCTGTAGCAGGAGCGCGGCCGGGCAAGTAGGCAGGGACCCGGCCAGTGGGATGAGCGTGCCCGCTGCCCGACATGCGGGCAGCGGTGCCGCTCGTGTGGGGACCACAGGTGTGCCTGCGACCCGGGACGGGGTTCGCAGGCCCACCCGTGACATTAACCCCCCCTCCCCTTGGCCTTACCCCTCTTTCTGGTCTGAAGGAATTTCTGAATGATGTTACGGTCCAGAATATTGTCCTCTGGCTCCCAGGACCTCTTTTTTGGCCCGAACTCCTTCCAGTCAATGAGAAAAAAACGCTTCCCTCTGACCGGCTTCATATCTAGAATCTCCTTTACCGTAAAGACATCGGCCTCAGGAGTGGGAGGATCAACTACCCGAGAGAAGCGATTTAGGATGACTGGTTTCAGAAGAGAGACATGGAAGGAGTTTGGGACCCGCATAGTGGGAGGAAGGCGGAGCTTGTATGCCACTGGATTTATGCGCTTAAGCACCTCAAATGGGCCCAGGACCTGGGGACCGACACTATGTGCCGAGGAAGCCCATGCAGCCGGAAAATATGTAGAAAAAATAGACTGGCAGGGCGAGGGGCTGATGGTAGGCTCGGTAGAGGAATAAAATGCAACATTTTAGAAAAACGGTCTGTAACCACCCAGATCACGGTGTTACCAGAGGAAGGAGGGAGATCCATGATAAAATCCATGGCCACATGGGTCCAAGGACAGCTGGGTATCGGTAGTGGAAGGAGCAGTCCTGCCGGCTTGAGACGAGGGGACTTGTTCCGGGCACAGGAAACACAGGACTCCGCGAACATCCTGGACTAGACCCGGCCACCAGTAAAATCGAGAGATGAGGGAGCAAGACCTTTTCACACCTGGATGCCATGCCATACGAGAGCAATGACCCCACGACAGTATCTTCTTCCGAAGAGCCGGACAAACGTATGTCTTGCCGGGAGGAATATGTTGTAGGATTACAGGCGCGGCAGAGTTGAGCCGTTCTGGAGGGATAATGTGCCGTGGAGTGGGTTCGTCCCCAGTCACATCCGAAGCATGGGGAGAGAGCGCGCTTGACATTTCCTTTCCCGAAAGGGCGAAAATGAATGAGAAAATTAAAACGGGAGAAGAAGAGGGACCAACGAGCCTGGCATGGATTTAAGTGTTGAGCAGTCTGGAGATATAACAGGTTTTTATGGTCGGTATAGATGTTGACTGGGTGACAAGCCCCCTCCAGGAGATACCGCCATTCCTCCAGGGCCAGCTTGATGGCCAGTAACTCCCGGTCGCCGATTGAGTAATTCCTTTCTGCAGAGGAAAGACTTTGAGAGAAAAAAACACAAGTGAGGGTCTTGCCTTTTTGGGGCCCCTTTTTGGGGAGAGTACAGCCCCGGCCCCCCCCGAGGAGGCATCGACCTTGAGGACAAACGGGTTCTCTGTATCTGGCCGGGAGCGCACAGGCTCAGAGGCGAAGGCAGACTTTATCTTGGTGAAGGGTTCCTCTGCCGGCGGTGGCCAGAGCTTTGGGTTGGCATTCTTCTTGGTCAATGCCACTATGGGAGATACCAGCGATGAGAAATGTGGTATAAATTGCCTGTAATAGTTGGAGAACCCCAGGAATCTCTGTATGGCTCGGAGACCCACGGGACGTGGCAACTGTAGGACGGCAGACAACTTA
Organism: Phyllomedusa bahiana; assembly: GCA_025379985.1. Lineage (NCBI taxonomy): Eukaryota > Metazoa > Chordata > Amphibia > Anura > Hylidae > Phyllomedusa > Phyllomedusa bahiana. The sequence continues at coordinate 23,327 of JAODAL010023899.1, read as the reverse complement.
GCGGGGTCCATCTGCAGGCCCCTGTCGGATATAATGTAGCCGAAGAATGGTAGGTTCTGCTGATGAAACAGACACTTCTCAAGCTTGTCATAAAGGCGGTTGGCCCTTAGATGTCTGAGGACCTGTCGTACATGAACTTGATGGGACTCAAGGTTGGGGGAGAACACCAGAATGTCATCCAGGTAGACGACCACACACGTGTAAAGGAGGTCCCGGAATATGTCATTGACAAATTCTTGGAAGACGGCTGGGGCATTGCAGAGTCCGAAGGGCATGACCAGGTACTCGAAGTGCCCGTTGCGAGTGTTGAAGGCCGTCTTCCATTCATCACCTTCACGTATCCGTATGAGGTTATAAGCCCCTCGCAGGTCCAATTTAGTAAATATCTTGGCACCTCGTAGCCAATCAAAAAGCTCCGTGATCAGGGGCAGAGGATAGCGGCTCTTTACTGTGATCTTGTTGAGCCCTCGCTATTCTATGCAAGGAGGTAGGGTACCATCCTTCTTAGCCACGAAAAAGAACCCGTCCCAGCTGGAGAGGAGGACTTGCGTATGAACCCCTTCTGGAGATTCTCCTTGATATAGGTAGACATAGCCAAGGTCTCAGGTACCGACAGAGGGTAAACCCTGCCCCGTGAAGGAAACGTCCTGGGCAGAAGATCAATAAGACAGTCATATGGGCGATGGGGCGGCAATGTCTCTGCCTGCTTCTCGGAGAAGACGTCTGCAAAAGCTTGACACGGTGCGGGAAGGCCCGCCAGAGGCTTAGACGGCACGGGAGAAGCAGTAAGCACCAGGCGAGGTGCCACCAAACAGCGAGACTGACACTCTGAATCCCAACTCAAGACTTCGCCTGTCTGCCAGTTGAGCATGGAAGCATGGCGCTGCAACCATGGGAGACCTAGGAGAATGGATGAAGAAGAACGGGTAGCACATAAAACGCAATTCTCTCCTTGTGCAGGACCCCTACTTGTAGGACCAGAGGCTCAGTGCGGAACCAAATTGGATCCCTGAGAATCTCTCCACTGACAGAGGAGATGAGTAGGGGCTTCTCCAGGCGGATCACGGGGGAGATTATGCTGGGACACCAAAAGCCCGCGTCCAAGAAATGTCAGTGACCAGAGTCCAGGAAAGCAGCAACGTGAAACTGGGGACCTGACCCAGTGCTGACGATCACGGGCTTGGTCAGACGCGGAGAGGCCTTGCTCTCACCTAGGGACGCCTCTCCCACGTACCCTAGGTGCGCCCGTTTCCCGGACGCTGAGGACTCAGTGGGCAGGATCTGCGGAGATGGTCTGAACTGCCACAGTACAGACAAATATTCTCTCACGTCTTCTGGTTAGCTCTGGTGTAAAACAAGCGGGCCTCTATCTACTTCCATGGCCTCCTCGCAGCAGGCAGAGAGGGCAAAATGTGGCGGCCCTTTTGGGAAAACTGGAGCCAGACGAGGGAGACGACAGGGTCTAGTCTGTTCTCGTTCTTGCGGAGCTCTTCCTGGCGTTCCGAGAACTGATGTCAATCCCAGTTTGGGCCCGGGAGATGAGGTCACTCAAGGAAGACGGGAGGTCCCGGTCAGACAGGGCATCCTTGATGCGACTGGAGAGGCCCTTCTTGAAAGTGGCGGTCAACGCCGCTTCGTTCCACGATAATTCGGAAACCAAAGTACGGAGACGTACTGCATAATTGCCTACAGATGAGTCCCTTTGCCACAGGTTTAGCAAGGCAGTCTCGGCAGAAGAAGCCCGGGCAGGTTCCTCGAAAACACTCCTGAACTCAGCGAGGAATGTAGCAAGGTTGGCCGTGATCGGGTCGTCCCTGTCCTAGAGGGGGGTAGCCCAGGCCAGGGCTTTCACGGAAAGAAGGATGAGCACGAACACTAACTATGACCATTAGGTAGGGAATTAGATGCCCATTAATTCGATATGCAGGGAGCATTGGGTGATAAAGCCCCTGCAAGCCTTGGAGTCCCCATCGAACTTGGACGGCATAGGCAGCCGGAGCCTAGGACCAGCGGTCAGAGCAGGAACCGACGGAGCAGCGGGAGCCACGGGAGCGGGTTGCTGCTGCTGGGCGGCCAGGAACTGCTGCATCATGGCGGAGAGGTGGCTGAGTTGCTGGGCTTGCTTAGCGATCTGTTGCGACTGCTGAGCCATGATGGTGGTGTCAGTGTCGGGCGGCAGAGGCACCTTGGCGGGATCCATGGCCAGATCTTACCGTCACGGTCGGAGATAGTGGATCCTCTGGACTGCCGCAAGCGATGGTTTTAAAACCACGCCAGGGAGCGGAATCTAAGTAGGTCCGGTTTCACCAGAGCCCACCGAAAAGCGGTATGGACTTGCTGCCGGGGGAGTCTACCAGGGGCGCTACCCCTGACGTGACTTGCTTGCGGAGGCAGCCGATGTGTAGCGTGGTACAAAATCGTCAGGAAGGCTCGTAGTCAGGGACAGGCAGAAGGTCAGGACAGGAATTTCTCTATAGGCTATTGGCACTAAAGATCCGGCACAAGACTCAGGAAGGGGCAGTCTTAAATAAGGGCAGTGACCGGCAATACCCAATTGCCGGTACACTGGCCCCTTAAATTTCACAGAGCCTGCGCGCACACGCCCTAGGGAGCGGGGACGCGTGCGCCGGGAGACTGGAGCTTCAGCAGGATCGCGGCCGGGTAAGTAGGCAGGGACCCGGCCGGCAAGATGAGCGTGCCCGTGCCCGTCTTGCGTGCAGCGGTTCCGCTTGTGCTGGGTCCACGGGTGTGCCTGCAGGCCCACCCGTAACAAAAGTGAGCTCATTTATTTAGAAATCTAATAGATTCTGCTACTGTGGTTGAACTGGATATGTAGATTATCGGCGCCCATAATATATGGGCTCCTGTGATCTGGATGTTACTGTAACAAATGTATGTACATCTAAAGACTCAAGACCCTATAAGTAGATGTCAGGCCACAGGAGATATCAATCTGACATGATGCTTCTGGTGTGAATTGATACATTGCTGAGCTCAGATATAACCATTATATATCATTAAGACTTAAAATACAGTTGCAGCGAGTATCACATAAACATTCAAACACATTGGAGGATATTTGTTTATGCATTTCTGGTAGACAATGGTTGCACATTTTTATGGAAGCCTCATTTGCTCAGAAATGGGTCATTTATGCTGCTCAAACCACTATTTTTTGTTGTTAAAAAATAATTGGAGTTGCCTAATGTGACCTGACAAATCTATTAATTTACATCAGAATAGGAATGCTCATAGCTGGTTTCAGTTTTCCAAACACAGAGAATGAAAAGATATATAAAACATATTACAATGTGTGTACCTGTTATCAGATTTGGCATATTTTATTTCATTCTAGATGGGAAGATTAGAAGATTCCCCACTTTTATTAAGCCTAGACAGAGCTGTAGGAGCTGTTGCTTCCACCAGGTGGTAAATGACATAGAGGCAGGAGTAAATTGTATTGTGCATGCAGATTAGCACCATTCTTAAACTAATCAGCTTACAGTTACCAGTGGGAACCACAGGAGGCAGGACAGAGCCCTCTTCTTTTTAAAATGTGTATTATTGACCTTGTAGAAGGATTACAGAAAATATATTTAATCTTTAAGGTCTAAGCCTGTTTTGGACTTAAGGAACAAGCCCTTATTTTAAAATCTGACATGTGTAACTTTATCTGGTAATAACTTTTTAATGGTTTTACCTATTCAATTGTATTTGAAATTTTTTTCGAGTGGCACATTGTACTTTAAGTTAGCAATCAATTTTTTCGAAACAATCCTTGTTTATTTGTGAAAAATATAAAAAATTAAGAACATTTGGAAAAATAGGTAAATGACAAAAATCTATCATACGTCTACTTTATTTTGGCTTAATTTGTTAAACAATCTCTTATTTTTATGGAAATTAGGGCGCTCTTACATTTTGTAGCAAATTTTAACATTTTCAGGAAAATTTGTAACACTGATTTTTTTGAGGACCAGTCCGGTTCTGATGTGGCTTTGAGGGGCCCTTATGTTAGACACTGCCATAAATGACTCCAGCTAAAAAAATAAACCCTTCCCCAATGTATTCCAAACAACACTTATGAAGTTTGTTGATCCTGTAGGTTTTTCACAGTAATAAAAGCAAAGAAGAGGTGACATTTCAAAATTTATTTTTTTCTTGCAGATTTTAAATTTTTAGTCATTATAGATGATAACAGGGAAATACAACTTAATATTGCTTCTCCAGATTTCTCCATTTTTAGAAATATCCCATATGTGGTCCTTGTGCACTATTTGACTTAATCGCAAGCCTCAGAATAGGATAAGCACCTACTGGATCTTGGGGTCTCATTTTCATTAGGATATATTTTAGGCATCATTCCATGTTTGCGTACATCCTAAGGTTCTAAAACTTAAAAAACTCCCTTAGAAAGACCTAATTTGGAAAACTACACCCCTCAAGGAATATATCCAGGGGTGCAGTGAGTATATCGACCCCACCGGTGTTAGACAATTTTTTTTAACATTAGACTGTGAAAATAACAAATTTATTTTTTTTTTTCCAATAATCTACAGTTTCAGCTGAAAATGTTTTTCCAGGAATTCTGGAAAAAAAGCATCCAAAATTTATTGCACAATTTCTTCCAAGTTCAGCAATACCCTATATGTGGGTGTAAACTGATGTTTGGGTGCATGGCAGGACATACAAGGGAGGGAGCGCTATTTGGCTTTTGTAACACAGATTTTGGTGGGTGTGATGTTATATTTGCAAAGCCTTCAAAATACCAGAACAGAGGCAACATACCAGAAGTTGCCCCATTTTGGATTCAATACCCCTCAAGGATCTCCTCTAGGGGTGTAATGTGCAATTCTGGCACACAGGTGTTCCACAGTTTTTTTTTTAGCTTAGGGCCATGAAAATAATGAAAAAAAAAATCTGTAGATCCGCCATAGTTTTTTGGTTTCATTTTAACGGCGTTCGCTGTGTGGTTTAAGTGGCAGTGTCATTATGGGGTTGATATGACATTTTGATCTCTTTTTATCAAGGTTTTTTGGTGGCAGAATGAACAAAATACAGCAATCTTGATAGTGTTTTATATTATTATTTTTTACAGCGGTCACCGTGTGGTACAAATGACATGCTAGCTTTAATCAGCAGGTCAATACGATTACAGCGATAGCCATTTTTTATATTTTTTTACTTTTGTACTGCTTTTACACAATAACAACACTTTTATTTAGAAAACAAAAAATGTTTTTACATCGTCATAGTCTGAGAGCCATTTTTTATTTTTATTTACTATTCCCGGCTTGAGTTGACATTTTTTATTGGTATAATTTTTTGAAGGAAACATGATTTTTTGATCGCCTTTGAATCCGGCAGGGTGAAGAAAATATAGCAATCCTGATAGTGGTTTTTATTTTTTGCAGCGCTAACCGTGCAGCACACATGACATGTTAGGTTTACTCTGCTGGATGATACAATTGTGGTGACACCTTCTGATAGCCATAATTTTTTTTTTTTCCATATACAGAGTTGCACAAGGTCTTTTTATTTGTGGGACAAACTGACATTTTCATTGGTACCACTTTGGTCTATTTGATTTTTTGATCTCTAGTCCATTTAATGTGCAGCGGGATAAGTTAATTGCAATTCTGCCTTTTTTTAATTATTTTTTTTACGGTGTTTACCGTACAGGTAAAGTAATATGACAGATTTATAGGATAGGTTGCTTTGCATGTGATGATACCAAATATGTGCCCTTTTTTTATTTTGTATTTTTTGGGGGGTGATTGGTACTGGCGGTGTGCGTGTTTTACTTTATTTATTATTTATTTTTTTACACTTTTACCGTATATGTATATATTTATTTATTTTTTTCCCACTTGTCTCATTCTGGGACTATACTCAGCAATCATTCGATCACTGGTATATCCCAGGTATAATACATTACAGCATGTCTATGCTGCAGTGTATTATACCAACTGTCAATCATCCTGTCAGACTTTACCCCCGGGCAGAGCCTGGCAGGAGGACGTCATAGATAATGCTGTGGTCATTGTCTGAACCCCATGTTACCATGGCAACCACTGGAACCCTGCAATTTCAAGGACAGAGGGAGCTTTCTCCCTTTGTCATAGTTCTTTAGCTGCTGCAATCGCTATTATTATTATTATTATTATTATTATTATTATTATTATTTATTTTAGAGTCCCTCAGTTCCAGAGCGCTGCACATTTGGGTTGCATACATAACATAGTTCAAATAACTACAAGGGAGACAAATTAATAAATAACTACTGGTGCAGAAGGAGAGAGGTCCCTGCCCGTGAGGGCTTACAGTCTACAAGGAAAGTGGGAAGAGACAGAAAGTGAGGGGCAGACAGGTTTCTGGGGTGGCGTAGCAGCAATGGGGTTAATGTTGGTTAAAGGCAATTCTGAAGAGATGGGTTTTCAGGTTGCTTTTGAGGCTAATGAGAGAGGGGGAGAGTCTGAGGTGTTGGGGCAGGGAGTTCCAGAGTGTGGGGGAAGCACGAGAGAAGTCTTAGCGACGGTTGTGTGAGGAGCTTATAAGAGGAGAGCAGAGAATAAGGTCTTGTGAGGAGCAGAGATTGCGTGAGGGGAGGTATCTATAGATTAAGGCAGAGATGTATGGAGGGGAGACGTTATTTAGAGGTTATTGTAGGTCAAGGTTCCTAACTTGAACTGGATTCTCTGGGCAATGGGAAGCCAGTGAAGGGATTGGCAGAGGGGAGTGGCAGAGGAGTGGCGAGGAGAGAGGTGAATCAGACGGGCGGCAGAGTTAAGGATGGATTGGAAGGGAAAGAGGGTACTAGATGGGAGGCCACAGAGAAGGATGTTGCAATAGTCTAGGCGTGAGATGACGAGGGCGTGGACCAGCATTTTTGTGCTTTCAAAGTTAAGGAAGTGGCGGATCGGGGAGATATTTTTCAGGTGGAGGCGGCAGGCAGAGGTGAGGGAGTCAAAGGTTATCCTAAGGCAGCGGACTTGTGGAGCCGGTGAGACAGTGTAGCCATTCACTGGTGGTAGCTAAGGGGTTAAACCACTGGGAACGGCGTTATCTCTGCTCCCGATGGCACATGCAGGAGCCCATCTGTCAATCACCACCGGGCTCCTTCAGCGATCATGCGGACACAGCTTCTGTGCCCACATAATCTCCATGACGTTCCTGGACATCATGGTGCATAAATAGGCACTGCACCCTGATGTACAGGAAAAACAGGGTGCCTTAAAGGGTTAATATTGCAAGATGACAATACGCTCTGTTAAGTAATCAACACAAAGAAGTATTGTAATACTTAACAATGCAAGTACGAATGCTGCATTTGAGAAATTAGCATAGCGAGGGTCAGCGTGGAATCCACCCCTTGTGTGTCAAATTCTGTTTAAAAACCCCCACAAATTACAAAGAGACATAAGGAGATAAGGTGTTTTTCTACATAGAAACAATCTTATAATTAGATATCTGCATTCTGTTCACCCGATCTAACAAATGAGCGTAGAGATTATAGAAAAGTGTAACTGCTAGATTAACTAAATTACACGGGTATGTGTGATATGTTATAGTTAGGAGCTTAGTGGCCCATCCTTGTTTCTGATCCAGAAACCCTATTACTCTAGAAATCGGTCATGATTTCCAAACTCACTATTTTTTCTAGTCCATATCATTTATTCACTGTCACTTTAGAAGTAAATATGGATGGGAGTTATAAGAAAATACAATCTAGACACGATTATAATGGCAGTCACCCTTCAGCAGGTTCATTAGAAAATGAATATGCTCAAGGTACTGGGTGTAAAATCATCTTCTGCTCAGATCTCAGGCAGCCCACCGGCAAAGTACGTACAGTATCCCAATGTAGGAGAAGGATCCGAAAATTAAAACTCAAATTTCTTTATTTTACAAAATGCACAAACAAATGAATAGACATTTGTGCTGGGCATCCGCTGATGCATTTCAGGTTCGTCAGAACCCTTGTTGACAGCTCTGAACAAGTGTTCTGATGAACCTGAAATGCATCAGCGGATGCCCAACACAGATGTCTATTCATGTGTTTGTGCATTTTGTAAAATAAAGAAACTTGAGATTTAATTGACGGATCATTCACAGCTGTGAACAAGTGTTCTGACAAACTTGAAAAGCGTCAGCGGATGCACAACACAGATGTCTGTTTATGTTTTTTTGCATTTTGTAAAATAAAGAAATTTGAGTTTTAATTGCCGGATCATTCTACTCATTGGGATACTGTATGATGAATGGGAGTTCAGCAGTTACAGATGGGTAAAGTGAAGCTGCAGGTTTAGGTGGAGAAATGGCCTAAATTTGTCAACACATACAGTACATGATCACCTGGATGTAATAATGCAATCTAATGTAACAATGCCTTAGAAGAATACAATCACCATTACCACTTTGATACAAAAGAAGGACTGCCATCAATTTAGAAATGATATAATTTTTAATAATATTGTTTAAAAACCACCAAAGCAGCACAACTCCAAATCATATGGTAACATAGGGTTGGACAAGAGCAGGAATATTACAGAGATTGTGCTACTATTTTCCCCTTTGGATCCAGTGCTTTGTACTTCTTTCAGATACAGGATACAAAAACAGACTGTACAGAGCGGGGCCGGACATGGGGGCGCAGCCCTGGAGGGAGGCCCCACATGACCTGGCGCGCTGACTCCTGCAGGTGTATGGGGAGGTAGGACGAGGTGAGCGCGGCACGCGGTGTGCGACGCGCGGTACGTGGCTCGCGACGTGCGGCGCGCGTTGCGCGTGTTAGACGGGGCGGGGCTATATATAACCGCCGCCCCGCGCCGCGCGGTCACCACACAGGCAGTGGCAGCGAAAAAGTCCCACCCTCCCTCCCTTAGATGGTTGGTATCAGGGGAGTGTTGCTGGGGTTTGAGTTGTCCGGTACCGGAGGCATGGCTGATGGGTGCTTTGTTGGTACTCGGGTCGCAGTGGCTGGCGGGGTGGGGGTCCTTGGAGTCAGTGGAAATTGATGGGGGAGTCAGGTGTCGGCTTGCCTCCTCATTGGAATTGACCGGTCTGGCGAAGGTTTGGCTCCGCAGGGCAGGGTCCTTGGGAGCAGGTGAACAGTGGTGAGCCACCTGAGGTGGTTTTGGTGCCCTTTAACTTGGTGTGACGGCTGAGGGTAAGGTACTGGAGAAGTGTGGAAAATGGTCGCCAGGCTTGGTCGGGGGGTTGTTAACTCCAAGGACCTCAGCCCCGAGTGGTTAACTGGAAAGGTCTTTAAAGTTGGTTGTAAGAGGTCGAATGGGTATAGGGGAACTGTACTCATTTGTTTTGATTACTTGTGTGTTAATGTTTTGTTAATAAAATGGCTGCTGTGGCCAATACATCCAAACTAAGTCTCTGAGTCTTTATTGTAGGTGGGATGTGGGGCAGGTGTGTTGGTCTCAGCAGAAATAGGCGCTGCACAGGGTCAAGAGATTGTTTTTGTACTTGTATTTATCAGTTCAACAGAATATACAACAATTGCTATAACATAATCTGAATTCTGAGAGGCAGATTTATTAAGGGCGTTTTTTTAAATTACACCACTCATAACACTTTTGCAGAAAGGGGGCGAGGCTTATCAGATTATAATACACTAAATTTACACAAGAAATGTACATCAGCTCAGAGTTGGTGTAGAGTTCAGTTCGAGGCACATAGCCAGACAAAGATGTGCCAGATGTTTTCAGCGGAAATTGAAACACCAGTCCTAATAAACCCACCCCTGTGTATTCAGCATCTAAACATGAAAATACAATGAGGAAGGGGATTTTTGTATGGCTCTGTATCACTGTGTGATTGGGAGGCTCACACCCTGCATACAGTAATAATCTGCTGCATAACCTCCCTGGACATTACCTTGTATGTAAAGATACAGCGCACAGAGCAGAGATCTCAGGGAAACCATCTTCATTGTTCTGGACACTCACAGACACAGATCATTGGGTTCATGTCTTATTTATATCCCATGAAATCTCCAGGGAAATAGTCTGAGAGATGATGTAAAACAGGAAATATACAAATCCTCCAGATGATATCACATGTATATGACGCTGCTCCAGTTATAGGCAATGATCTTCCTTCTTACATAGAAGAGAAACCATCTCAGCCCCCGGTGTGAGATTCTACAGACTAGGAAATACAATAACTAAGATATTTCTCTGTACCATTGACTGCTCCCATTTGTGAAATATGTCAGTGTCAGTGAATAATACTGGAGGGGTCAGGATGAGTTATGTGTTAGATATGGGGAGTTAATTATGTTATTAGTCAATGTCTTCCAACTACCAAACATCAACAGTCTCTGCACTTCCCCATAGGTGTGTCAACACAATTCTAGCAGAAGCAAAAATAGGATTCTGGAGAGGGGTCGTTGATCCAGGGATTTTTCCGATCGCCAGATTGGAGTTGGAAGGAATTTTTTCCCTCAAATGAGGAAAATTGGCTTCTACCTCACTGGGGTTTTTTGCCTTCCTCTGGACCAACACACATTGCTTCCCCTATAGATAGAACAAACCCTGACCCATCTGTAATAACTGTCTTTTTTGTAGACTATCTCTTAAAGGGGTTGTCTCACTACATCGATTCATCTTACCTCTGTCCGGTTTTCTTGGGTTCATTTTGAATTCAGGGGAGTGTTTACTGGCTTCTATTAGGCTACAGTAGCAGCCTATCATGAGAGATTTAACAGGTCTGTACCTATAGTGACCTGAGGAGCTGATACAGGCCATACAAGAGGGGATATCTCAGAATAGGTAGGACACAGTTAATGGACATATATTGCAAAGTGACTTGTTTTTGCAAGTTCTTTAACATAAAAAGCAATCCTTGTAGTGAGACAACCGCTTTAACTTTAGAATGCACATGTCTAACTGTTCAATGTTTCAGTACTTTTTGCACAATGTGCTGATCTCTAGCCTGGAGTTTAATGGCAAAATTCGCAACAGGTGCTTGGTCCCTGAATTGGCCAAAAAATTTAGAGAATTGATTGGGATTTAAACAGTCCTCATTATCCTGCTGCTTACTTTTTGACATCATAAGATCAAGACAACAAGTTACAATTGATCAGCAGGACCTCACCATTACGAGGCTTCAAGCAGGATGCTGTCAGATGGAAGCGGACACTGAACTTAAGAGTGTCACAGAGTATCAATAACAGGTTGTATCAGACTGGAAGAGTCACAGAAAGGCAAAGAAGTGGACGTCCTTTCGCTTCAAATTTCCTGTGCAAAGAAATATATTTAAAATAGTGGTTGGTAGCTGAAAATGATACTGAGTGGAGAAAGCTTAATTTTTGCCAGTTTTGAGGGTGAAATACCTTTCAAATATACTGTGTGTTATTGTCATACAGATATATTTCCAGGAAATAGAGTTCTCTCTGTTGCTAAATCTTACTCCATGCCAAAAAGTGTAATTTTACCAGATTTTAAGTCCACATAACTCTGAAATATACCAGTGCATTATTGTGATCCACATATATATATATGCACGTCTTTCTTTGTTATTACATATATCTTGTGCCACGCCCAGAGCTATAATATTTAGGTTTTGAACATGGAGAGAACTAGAGGTGGTAAGCGAGCAAGGAAGGGTGTAGGAAGTGGAGATAGAGGTACGAGACAAAGCACTCCTTCCAGTGCTCCGGACAACACACAAGCGAGCACATCGTCAGTCGCAGGACTGCCAGGAGTGACATCGATTGGTTGGTCGGTTCCCTGACCTGAGTCTCATTACTGAAGAGCGTCCCCAATCTGTTCTTCAGTAGTTAACAGACCCTGCATCCAGCTGTTTTAGCTCCTCTTCCTCTCAGTCATGGCCACAAATGTCATCATCATCATCAGTCCAACCTAAAGCAAACACGGGTCGAATGTTACAACCCAATATGCAGACCATTCCAAATAATCCATATTCTGAAGAGCTCAGAAGGCATTTCAAAAGATCAAGACTCTAAAGAGGATGATTTTGTCTACACTGACGCCCAATCGCTGATGCCCCCAGAGGAGAAGAAGGAAGCTGGTCCATCAGCAGAAATACCGAGCAGCCAGCGCTGCCTTGCAGTGCCTGTGGCTTCTAGCCCGCAGCTTGATGATGTAGTTTGTGAGGAAGTGGAAGTCACCTGTGATGATGATGACATGGCGGATCCAATGTGGTCTTTTCACAGCAGCTGGCAAGCACATCATAAGTAGAGGAGGAGGAGGATGGAGTAGTCTCAGTACGGGTCTGGCCTCAGAAAGGGAGAGGGCGGTCACACAAGTCCGCAGATATTACTACGCCAGCTGTGGTCAGTGGTGGCAGCGGTTACACCAGTACTAGATTTTCACAGTCGAAGAGGTCCAGAACCTTTGAAGCCTGGGCCTTTTTCGATCAAGCCTCAGATTCGCCGACTGACGTCACATGCCGGATTTGCTTTCAATGTGTCAGTAGAGGAAAGAATGAAAAGAGTGCAGCACCCAGTCTGGCAGCCAGCCTTCTGTGTACCAGTTGTGGGAGCAGAAGAAACGCTTTCACCCCAACCATCCCAAAGTCAATTGCATGAATGTTAGCATTGCAAGGCTGTTGGCCTTAGAAATATTGCCTTTCCGCCTGGTGGACACAGATGGGTTCTGCCAGGTCATGGCCCTGGCATGCCCCCAATATCAGATGCCGAACAGGCATTTCTTCGCCAGAAAAGCCATCCCTACCCTGGCCCGTCACATTGCAGAAAAGATCTCCAGTGCTTTGGCTGCATCTGTGTCCACCAAAGTCTATCTCACTACAGACACATGGACTAGTAAGCATGGTCAAGGGCATCACATCTCACTGACTGCTCACTGGGTGAGTTGGGTGGATGGGTGATGGGTTTCGGCCTACATTCTTCTACACTGCTGGGATGGTGGAGTCCAGACTCCCAACCTCGAAGGGTAGCATCACGTGCCAAGAGAAACCATGCTGTTCTGAAATTAATTACAGAAGGAGGAGGGGGAAGATCCCGTTAGTGCCCCTCAACTCCGAGGCTTGAGAGATCCTGGCAGCATCTCACACATGATTCCTTGGGTGCTAAATTACCTGCAACATGATCCACGTATCAAGGCAATAAAAATGAACAGCGATTACTGGGTGGCCACCCTCCTTGATCCACGTTACAAGACAAAAGTGAGCAATTTCCTTCCACCCACACATATTGACAGTAGAATGCAGAAGTTTGAGACAATGCTCATTGACCAACTCGAGACATCATTTGCGTCTTCACATTCTAATGTCTCAGTGGAACAATGTCAGCAATGCGGCAGCAGTAGAATGACAGCTAGCCGCAGCAGCATGCAGTATGGCAGAACCCTACTGGGTGACATTTTGCAATCGATTTTTACCACCTCACAAACGGCTGCAGCATTCAACTTCTGGGTGTCCAAACTGGATGAATGGTCTGAGCTTGCTTGACACAGCATAGAAGTTTTATCCTGCCCAGCAGCCAGCGTTATCTCGAAACACACATTCCGCACAACTGGCGGGGTGACAACTGACAAATGTATCCATCTTTCCTCTGACAATGCAGATCGTTTGACAAAAATGAAATCAAGCGTAGATCTTTAACAATTTTGTTGCCCCAGTTGCCCATGTCACTGACAAGGAAACTGTAGCACGTCTTCTTGACAATGTGAAATACACATTTAAACTATACTACATCCCATGTCTGTAGTTCCTGTGCCTGCTGATTCTACAAATTGTATTCTACTGCTGCCAACAAATATTTTGAAATATACACCTGTATGATCTTGATGTGCACTGCATACACCTCTTACTCCTCCTCCTTATAGCCCTCCAAATCTTTATTTTGGACCCCCTCAGGATGCAGGGCCCTGTAGCGGCTGCTACCGCTGCAACCCCATATAACTACGCCCCTGTCAGCTGAACCTCCACGTTCCCTGAAGGGATATTCTTGTTGCCACCCCATATATCACATTTACAAAGCTTGCAAGCAGAGGCATAACTTGAAGTTCTTGGGCCAAGGTGCAAAAAGTGAAAGGGGGCTCCAGCCGGTTACCATGTGCCATTTCCAATACCGGTATCTTCTTATGTGTCAAAGGGGCTTTTGGGCCCCCTCAGGATGCAGGGCCCTGTAGCAGCTGCTACTGCTGCACCTCCTATAGCTACGCCCCTGCTTGCAGGCTGTCCTCATCTTTTCAGTTAGCTATTGAAAGGAATGAAGTATTTTAGCCTCTCAAAATTGTCCTGTCACTCTTAGAGCCAAATTTTCTTCACTAAGTTGTTCCACGTATCCAGTTTACTGTTATGGATGGTAATTCCAGCTTCTCCTCACCTGTATAGGTATAAAAATTAACCCGAACATCTTCTCCCATTGACTTTAATGGGGTTCGAGTTCAACTCGAACAGTGAACCGAACACCTCTATGTTCGAAGTATGACTAGAACATGTTACTGTTCAATCATCTCTAATAAAGACGACTCTGTTTTTTGAGTCTTTCCAAATAATTTTAGTAGTGAGCTGCTAAGTTCTGGTTTAATATTCTTGAGTAACTGGTAAGCTGGTAAAAGGAGATGTGGAGATGTAGGCCCATTGATGGTCATCAGGAGCTCCTCATAATTAAAGAGTATAAGAAATGTGATGTCAAAATCCAGTATGGTGCCTAAAATATCTTTTCCATGGGATTCCTATCAGTTCTCCTCTCTTGGGATCAATTTTGATAGATACTAACCACTAGACACTGGGAACACCCCAGAAGACCTGCCATTTAGGAAATGCACTGACCTAGCCAACGAGCTACAACAATTTAGCCATTGTCCCATCGTATTGCAGGTGAAAATGTTATAAAGTAATCAATGTTATTAACTTCACCTGGTTCTTATGTTACAGCTGATGGATGTATATACATTTAATGTGGCTTCTCCTGTGATGACAGCTGTTGTCAGGAGCTCTCAGCTGTGAAACCAAACTGCATTGTCTCATGGGACGTGAGGTGGAAATGTGTTGGCATTTTTTTTCTTTTATTTACTCAATAGGCAGAGGAGGTTTTTGTATGGCTCTGTATCACTGTGGTACCAGCTATATCTCTCTTTACAGTAATAATCTGCTGTATCGTCTTCTGTCATCCCTCTGATTGTTAACCTAAAACCAGTTCCAGAACCAGATCCAGTGAACCGGTCTGGGACCCCTGTATGTCGGGTGGTTGCATAGTAGATAAGAAGCTTTGGCCGTTCTCCTGGTTTCTGTTGGTACCAGTGTAAGTTGTTGCCTATATCAGAACCAACTGTACATAAGATGGTGACCGTATCTCCCAGGGACACAGATATATAATTTGGAGATTGGGTCAGTACAACCTGCCCACAGGATCCTGAGGATAAATAAGAGGAGACATGAAAGTATTTCTGTCATAGCTGTAATGTGTCATCTGTGCTGCTGGACGTTACACTGTGTCAGTAACTCTCACCATGAATAGAGATCAGTAAGACGCACATCAGAAGCCTCTGAGAAGCCATCGTTATGTCTCTGGAGTGACAGCACAGACTATAGAGATGTCACCTGTACTATGTCTCTTATATAACAGCTGTAATCACTGGGGAGAGGCCCCCTGAGGACAGAGACACAAATATATGGAAATCATCTTCTACTTCTCACTACCACAGTTTAGGTCTCTTTTTGACAACTACATTCCATGACAAGAAGATATAAGAGCTGTAATTAAGAAAGATCTCTATCATATAAATTATTTTGCTCGCTTTCTGTCTCTTCTTTTGTCTCCTTAAAGGGGTTATCTCACTACATTGATTCATCTTACCTCAGTCCTGTTTTCTCGGTTTCACTTTTGAATTCAGGGGCGTGTTTACTGGCTTCTATTGGCCTGCTGAGGACACCAGTTCTGTAGCTATAGCAACCAGTGCTGACAGCCTATCAGGAGAGATCAAACAGGTCTGTAGCTATAGTAACCTGAGGAGCTGAACAGCTCATACAAGAGGGGATAACTAGGAATTGGTACAACATGGTTAATGACAACATATTGCAAAGTAACTTGTTTTTGCAAGATCTTTAACATAAAGAGCAATCCTTGTAGTGAGACAACCCCTTTAAGGCTAAGATCACGTGGCATGGTTTCTTGGTTGTATCTGTTATATCTGTCCTGTCCTCTAGATTGAAGTATCAAAAACATAATTAAAAAAACCAGATAAAAGAACAAATGAATCCATAAGTAAATATTAGTAGTTCTGAACATTCCTAATGTTTCATTAATAAATTCTTAGGGCGACATGTATGAAAATCAGTGTGTCGAGGTGCCCGTTTTCATGAGATTTTAAGTGAAAGCTGCGCCTCATTTATGTCGGCGCCCGAGGTGCGCTCATACATGCGGTGTAAAGTTCCCTGCGCCTCGCCAGGGGTGTGAGGGACATTGCGAAATTAGGCGCAGAAGGAATGCGCCAAAAATTTATACGATTCGAGACAGGCTGGAAATCAGCGAAAAAGCATTAAACATGTAGTGAATAGCAAAAAGAGTTGGCTTTCAAATGAATGAATGAATAAAGTGAAAAATCAAAGTTGAATAAAACACATTGCAATGTATAGAAAAAGTTGATTCTTTAAAATAAAAGCCAGTATATATAAGCTCTCGAAAGAAAAAAAAAAAAAGCTAGAAAGGGGCTTAAAAAAAGGAGAGAATTGAACTAATTTACATTAAATAAGCCAATGCAGTTTTGTACAGATGTTAAATTTTTGGTCTATTTTTTTAAATAACAAATGAAGATGTATTTGTTCTTCTTTCACCCTTTTTTTCTATTTTTTATGTACAGCAAGAGCCAGCACAGCACAGGGCTGGCTGGGACCTGTGGTTTTCCAAGCAGGATTTCTATGTTCCCAGGGCTTAGTTCTGGATGTATTTACAGAGGGATTTACGTCCGTAAATACATCACCAATGAGCCTAAAATAAGGGAAAAAGTAGCTTTAGAATGGCTACCAATGGCAAATCCGGACGTATTTATGTCCGTATTTACGACCGTAAATACGTCCGGATTTCCCATAGTAGCCACTCTACGCTACTTGTTTTATTATTTTAGGCTCTGATGGTTATGAATTTACGGACATAAATACGTCTGTAAATACATCCAGAACTAAGCCCTGGGAACATAGAAATCCTGCTTGAAGAACCACAGGTCCCAGCTAACCTTGTGCTGTGCTGTCTCTTGCTGTAGATATTAAATACAATAAAAGGTGAAAGAAGAACAAATACATTTAAAAAAATAAATAAATCTGTCCAACATCTGCATTGGCTTATGTGCTGTTAAATTAGTGTAAGTTCCACGGAGTTTGGAATACATTTTGTAGTGGAGATTTTTTTCTTTGGAGCTAATATATATATTGTCATTAATGTTATTGGAGAAAATGTACTAATACACTGATTTCATTGTTCCAGCACTTGGATATGTCTGTTTATTAAGTACTTCATTTCAATGACCAATCCATTTTATTCTTCATACTGGGTAATGTATTTCCAACGCGAAATCCGTCCGGAATTACATTGCAAATACGTGCCACACTGTCTGTCAGACAGAGAGGTGGATGGCTCTTCAAACGCGAGTGGCAATGGCACAAACATTCCTGGAGCAGGCACAGGTAGCAGCACAGTAAGGGGACGTCGCAGCAGGGGTCACTCGGTGAGGTACAAATACACGTATAGTGACATAAATCCTAGGACATAAGACATAACTTTTAATATACAATAGATAAAAAGCCAAATATAGCCAAAAATTGCAATCTACCCTAATCTAATAGAGACAAAAAACTATCCCTACAAAAACTACCTAGCCAAAGAAATTGGGGTGTGCGCCCTGAAAAGGGCGTTCCCAAACTAACCTACAAAATACTACTCTAGAACTATAAATAACTACACTACAATATACAAAAAGAAAAAAATCCTAAAAATATATACGATATAGTGGATAGAAATGGTTATTATAGTCCAATTCATACACATACAATCCCAGATAATGGATCCAACTATAAGACACCAAATGAATCATCCAATGCATTTCTCCACAAAATGCAAGGGGTTCATCAGGGGAAAGAAATAGGAAAGTGTACAAACAAAATCATTATATAAGATGCAGCATAAATATGCAACTACTCACGATTCTTCACAGATAAGAATGAACCGGTATCAAGCCAGGGAAACTAGATAGCGAATCTCCAAGCAACCACAGAATGGCATGGTAGCACAGGAATAGTGAACAACAAGAAGCTGGGAAACAGATATATATATATGTTTTAGCCTATAAGATTAAATGAAAACAGGTGTATCTACTTACCAGAGGCACATATGTTAAATCAACACAACGGCGTCCGTAACAATGAACGGCGCATGCGCACGCTCAACCTATCGCGAGAGCATCTGTGAACATAAGGAGCGCATGCGCCGAGCTCGGCGTGACGGCGATGAAACATGGCAACCGCGTTCAAGATAGAACGCGTTGTCAGGCATCCCCTACGCATGCGTACACCACAAAGGGAGAATCGAGTGGTAAGAACGCAATGATCTTATACAGACTCAGAATACAGAGCACTTAGTAAAGGCAGACATAGACAGGATGCCATCAATTTAGGAATACATAGCCAGAATTGAGAATAGTATATAAACACAAGACTGTGTGTAAAAAATTTCAAATGAGATAATAAATAGACAGCAATCACAAATAACAAATATGATACAGTCATTACAGGATAAATAAAGAGAACATAATTCTGTTGCCCACATATACAACCAAAAAATTTAATAAATACAAAATGGTATATAGCACCATCATAGAAAACATCTGAAATCAAACAATACTCAAGAACAAAATATAAATGATAAATAATCAGGTAATGGACTAAAGTCAAATAAAGGCAGCAAAAGAAAGACTCTCATTGAGGCCATGAGGTTTCATAGATTTCAAAAGATGGATCCATCGTGCCTCATGTTGGAGCAGTTTACGGTCAAAGTCACCCCCACGTATAGATGGTTTGACCACCTCAATCACAGAAAATGACACAGAGAAAGGGTTGGCTTTATGTTTCAAATTCATATGGCGTGCAACCAGAGCATCTCGTTGATGCTTGATGTCACCTATGTGCTCCAGAATGCGACGTCTAAACTCACGCTTTGTTTTACCAACATACATGAGTGGACATTCACATGTGCACTGATACATCACCCCTTTGCTTTTACAATTTGCATAACCATGCATATCAAAATTATATCCAGTGGGAATACATTTGAAACTCTTAGACACATCAATGTAGGAACAGGCCTTACATCCCCCACATTTAAAAGTACCGGTAATTTTTGATGACAACCATGTACTGCAAGATTTTGGAGCAGAGTAATAACTATGTACTAGCAAATCCCCGATACTTTTCCCCTTCCTGTATGTTATACTTGGATGAGAATCCAAGAATTCAGAAATATCTGAATCCTGGGTGAGTAAGGGCCAATAATCAGATCCCAAACTTGTGAAGAACATTGGTCAAAAGTTCCAATAATCGGCGTTCTCTTTACAGCGTCTCTCGGAGGAGATCCGGAGTGTAAGAGATGGAACTACAATAAAAAGCGCAGCTGGGGGGCGTGGCCTGACCCTTCATGCTGGCAGACGTGTAGTGCAGGAGCTCCGAGGGGATCCTCATAAAACTGGCTACAATAAAACCCAATTGCCTCCCAAAACACCTGACCTGGGCACCGAAGATCCCTGACGGCCTGGACTGCGACGGAGACCTGATAAAAGATCTCTTCTGGGACCGGAGCGCAATTTTACCCGCCGCGCGGGACAACACTGACCGGCGCCATCTTAAAGCACGGCCTGCAGAGAAGCAAAGTGTCGCGACTCCACACTCACCTCGGCAGCGATCATCACCCGAACCTTCCTCTGGGACCTGCGCCACCGGACAAGTATCCATCCAGCAGTGCGGCCATCTATCAGCGTCCGGCCCCGACCTGCAAGACAGCGCATCGGAGGTGAGGAGCAGAGGAGGGGGGGCGGGTCTGCCATCTTCCCCACAAGGACTCTGGCGCTTACTCCTTCCGCGCCCTCTGCATATAGCGGGCTGTGAAGGAACCCGTGGGTCACCCTCTGTGCCTCTGAGCCCGGGACCGGTCGGATTAGTGGCCTTGTGCCCCTCCAGCAGTGTGGCCATCTGTCAGAGTCCGGCTCTGGCCTGCAAGTCGGCGCATCAGAGGTGAGGATCAGAAACGGGGTTGCGGGTCCGCCATCTTCCCCACGAGCCCTCCAGCATTTATTTCCTCTGCGCCCTCTGCATCCAATAAGATGTGGAGGGTCCCATTGGCTGTCCTCTGCGCCTTTTAATCCCGGCTGCATCTATCCTCTGCGTCCATTAGGAGACACATGCAAAGCAAAAAGCGATTGTATTGGTGGTGGTGCGCCATTTTGTTTACAAAGCCTTTTGGTGAGTTAGCACAATCATAGCATTCTGTCCTATTATTCTCTAAAGTGCTAACCCTCTGTCTAAAGAAAAGTAGAGACAAATCCAAATCCCCTGGATCAGCTCTCTCAACTAAATGAACAAATTGGGATCAATGAAATTTTAGACACAATTAATGCTTCCAAAACTAATAAAGCCCCTGGACCAGATGGTCTCTCCAATGAATATTACAAATTATTCAGTGACATTCTAGCTCCACACCTCGTCTCAGTTTTTCAAACAATAGTAGATAAAGGTGTTGCACCCAGTGAGTTATTAAATGCGACAGTGACAACTATACCCAAACCGGGAAAAGCGGCAGATCAAGTAGCTAATTACAGACCCATCTCCTTGCTAAACTGTGATATTAAGCTATTCTCTAAAATAATAGCGAATAGATTACCGTATATACTCGAGTATAAGCCGAGTTTTTCAGCCCAAAAAATGAGCTGAAAAACTCTACCTCGGCTTATACTCGAGCCCACTGTCGGCGCTCGGGCGCTGCGATTGCCCGGGCGCCGGCAGGGACACTTCTGCTGCATGCGACTCCTCAGGGAGCGCATATAACGAGAAGGCCGAGTACAGCTGAAAAGCGATGGACATTTGCCGTGGCCCCGTCGCTGTCACGATTTTTTTCCCCTATATGCGACTCCTCCGGGGCCCATAGAGGGGAAGATACCACTGCGGTGCAGAGAGCGAGCGCTCCGTGCTCCGCAGTGGACTCCGGCTGCCGCAAGCAGACTCGCGGCTGCCCGGGAGTTTCCGGCACAGGCAGCGTGTGTCATCACGCTGCGTGGCGCGGCCTGATGACATCACCCGCCTTGCCGGGAAGACAGAGCGCGGGGGGGAAGGCCGGAAGAAGCGAGGAGGCGGGGGGCGAGGGAGAACGGAGCGGCAAGGGAGTCAGGTAAGTGTTTGTTTGTTTATTTCCTGCCTATACCCGCCTATACCTCACTATACATGCCTATTACCTGCCTATACCAGACTATACCTGCCTATACCAGCCTATACCTGCCTATTACCTGCCTATACCTGCCTATACCTGCCTATTACCTGCCTATACCAGACTATACCTGCCTATTACCTGCCTATTACCTGCCTATACCAGCCTATACCTGCCTATAACCTGCCTATACCAGACTATTACCTGCCTATAACCTGCCTATACCAGACTATACCTGCCTATTACCAGCCAATACCTACCTATACCAGACTATACCTGCCTATACCAGACTATACCTGCCTTTTTTCCTGCCTATTTACCACCCTATACCTAGCCTATACCTGCCTATACCCACCTATACCTGCCTATACCCAGCCTATACCCAGCCTATACCAGCCTATACACTACCTATACCAGCCTATACCCAGCCTATACCAGCCTATATCAGCCTATACCTGCCTATACCCAACCTATTAGAACATATCCCTGCCTATAACTGCCTGTGGGGGGACATAATCTGCCTATGGGGACATTAAACTGCCTATGTAATTTTTATTGGTATCCATTTTTATTTTTGAAATTTATCGGTAGCCGCTGCATTTTCCATCCTAGGCTTATACTCCCATCAATAAGATTTCCCTTTTTTGTGGAAAAAAGTAGGTGCCTCTGGCTTATACTCGGGTCGGCTTATACTCGAGTATATACGGTAAGTAATATATTACCCCATATTATCAATAAAGACCAAGTAGGATTTGTGAAAGGTAGGCAAACAAGGGATGGGATTAGAAGAGTACTAGACATAGTTCATAGGATAACCACAGATAAAACCCTTGCTTTTCTGCTATCACTTGACGCAGAAAAAGCTTTTGATAGGCTAAGTTGGGACTACCTCACAGCGGTGTTAAAAAAATTTGGTTTTATTGGCCCGATAGCTAATGCTATCCAGTCACTATACTTATCTCCCTCAGCTAAAGTGTTAGCTTCTGGCTTCTTATCAGACCCATTCCCAGTAACAAACGGAACAAGACAAGGCTGCCCGCTTTCTCCACTGATATTCGTTATGTGCGTCGAGCCCTTAGCCGAATTAATAAGGGTTTCACCATTAATCTCTGGCATCCCTATACAGGGTTATGAACATAAAATTAGCTTGTCCAAATGGTAGAAAATATAAGCGCCACTCACCGATCTTCTTCTTTATGAAACCTTTATTGTAAACACTCACATATTGTGGGAAACAAGCACATACAACTCAGCCTACGGCCGTTTCGCGCACTGTCTAGCGCTTTCTCAAGGCATGACGGGAGGAAGCTGTTACATGCCTCTTAAAGCTCACGAAGTAACCTTCACCTTCGGTTACATTTTCACCACTATACACATCCATTTAAAAACATTATAAAAACACAGACAGATCGTTTCTATCATTTAAAACTAGAAGTCCAAGAGCCTCTGTTTTAAGTATAAACTTAGATTCTGTTTGTAAGAGCTTCGTATGTTTATCTACATTAACCCCTGCTGATGTTATGCGTTCAATTCCTGCAAAACGAATTACTGAGGTATCACCCCCGTGTTCACTTCGTATATGGTTTATTAAACGTGGAACTCCTTTCCCTGTCTTAACTGAATAAATATGTTCCTTTATTCTTTTGTACAGTGGTCTGATCGTCTTTCCAATATAATATCGATTACAAGTACACCATATAGCATACACCACATAGTTGGATTTACATGTCATAAAATCCTTCACTATGTGGCTGATGGGACCTAGAAAAATTAATTTGTCTTTCACTATTTTTGAGCATAATGTGCAATTACCGCAACTATGGTTCCCTACTGGGACACAACTTTGTAACCAGTTTTCCTTTTTTGTCTCTACAAATTTACTTTTTACAAATTATCTCGTAAATTTTACACCCTTTTA
>JAODAL010023898.1:0-61731 GCA_025379985.1 Phyllomedusa bahiana | reverse complement strand
GGTGGAGGGGGGATTTTGTAGGGTGGTGGAGGGGGATAATGTATATGGATGGAGGGGGATAGTGTATATGGGTGGTGGGGATATTGTATGTGGGTGGAGGGGGATATTGTATGTGGGTGGTGGGGGATATTGTATGTGGGTGGGGGGGGGAAATTGTATTAGGGTGGAGGGGGATATTGTATGTGGGTGGAGGGGGATATTGTATGTGGGTGGTGGGGATATTGTATGTGGGGGGGAGGGGGATATTGTATGTGGTTGGAGTGGGGATATTGTTTTGTGGGTGGAGGGTTATTGTATGTGGGTGGAGGGGGATATTGTATGTGGGTGGTGGGGGATATTGTATGTGGGTGGAGGGGGGACATTGTATGTGGGTGGAGGGGGATATTGTATGTGGGTGGAGGGGGATATTGTATGTGGGTGGTGGGGGATATTGTATGTGGGTGGAGGGGGATATGGATGGAGCTACTTAGCCATGTGTGTATGATATGTTAGACGTACAAATGTGTGACTCACTTGCTATTGTACTACACAATACAGTTCTGTTTTGCACACTGTATTATGTGGTAAAATGGGCGCGTTTATGTCCGAGAGGCCGGTAATATTATCATGTACAGTAGGGTGGGCCCCCGAGATCAACTCCCCTGTGGGCCCCAGACCCCCCAGTCCGACACTGCCAACAGGTCACGGCCATTGAAGAATAGTAGACAATGTAGCAGGATCCATCTGCAGACCTTTATGGAGACAATGTAGCCAAGGAATACCAACTTGGACTATTAACATAGGTATTTCTCAAATTTTAGGTGGTTGGTTCGTAGACATCTGAGGACCAACTGCACATGGTCACAATGAAACCTAAGATCAGGAGAGAAGATCAAGATGTCATCGAGACTATGCCACAGATGTATAAAAGGTCTCAGAAGATCTCATTGACAAATTCTTGAAAAATGGCTGGAGCATTGCAGAGACCAAAATACATCACAAGGTACTTGAAGTGCCCATCAAGGGTGTTATATTTGGTCTTCCATTCGTTGCCTTCACGGATATGCAATAAGTTATAGGCTCCTTGTAAACTTGGTGAAGATCTTGGCCCCCCTTGGTGAAAGAGTATGGAGATCAGGGGCAACTGATACCCGACAATGATCTTATTTAAGCCCCGATAATCGATGCAGGGGTTAAGAGAACCATCCTGCTTTTAAACAAAGAAAAACCCGGCACCAACTGGAAAGGACGACTTATGGATAAAGTCTTTCTGCAAATATTCTTTGATATAGTTCGACATGGCTTGTGTTTTGGGTACAGACAGAGGATACACTCTACCGCCAGGAGGGGTTGTGGCAGGCGTCGGACAGTCATAGACCTGATGTGGCGAAAAGGTCTCTGCTTGCTCCTCACTGAAGATATTTGCAAACTCTTGATATGGAGATGAAAGACCCTAACGCAGAGTCGGGAGTGTCAGTGGAGAAAAAGATCGCACCTGCAGGAGTGGCATAATACACTTGGAGTGGCAGTGTTGTCCCCAGCAACTGACTTTGCCTGTTTGCCAGTCGAGTACTGGGGCGTGAATTCCAGTCACAGGAGACCAAGGAGAACCACAGCAGTAAAACGTAATCACGTCGTACTAGATCTTTTCCATGTGAGAGGCCCCAACCTCAAGCATCAGAGGTTCAATATGATACTGGATAGAGCCTTTTAGGCATTCACCATTAATGGAAGAGATTACCAGAAGCTTAGCTAGATGAAATACAGGTAAACATCTGGAGATCAAAGACGAACTGATTAAATTTCCAGCAGAACCAGTGTCCAAACAGGCAGAAACTTGAAACTTGACATCAGACGAGGAGCAGAGCATGACCGGCATGGTCAGGCGAGGAGAGGATCTTCACTCAGAATCGCCTCTGCCATGGAGCCTAGGCGCTGTAGCTTCTCGGACAAAGTAGACAGTCCTTTAGGAAATGAGTTTGGCTGCCATAGTATAACCAGAAATTAAAACGACATCTGTGAGTGCGTTCATCCTCAGAAAATGGGCTTTCTCCACTTGCATGGGCTCGTCTCTAGGGACCATTGGTGGCAATGGAGGCCTCTGAAAGACTGGTGCTAGTCGAGGAGGTCAGCGGGCCGGAAGGATTCTCATTCGGAGCTTCTGTTGCCTTTCAGCAAAACACACATCAGTTCTAGAAGCTAGACGAATGGGGTCATTCAGAGAGGTTGGGAGGTCCTTAATTCTTCCAGCGAGACCCTACAAGAGCCTCATTATTTCAGGCCACCTCAGAGGAGAGTATGAAAAACTGTATGGCGTGTTGCCCCACCATAGAATCGCTCTGACATAGACAGAGCAGAGATGACGTGGCAAAGGAAGCACACCCAAATTCTTCAAAGGTCTTACAGATCGCATCTAAGAGGAATTGCAGGTTGAACATCAACAGATCTGCTCTCTCCCAGATGGGTGTGGCCCAGGCCAGGGCTTCTCCAGATAGTAGACTTATAACGAAAGCCACTTTTGTGTGGTCTCTGGGAAAATGATACGTCATCACTTCAAAGTGTATAGTACACTAATTTAAGAAGTCCCGCCAAGTCTTGCAGTTTCTGTTGTAGCATTCGGGCAGTGGCTGGTGTAGGAGGAACCACCACAGGTGCGAAAGCAAGTACGGCCACCAGGAGAAAGACAGCTTGCTGCAACCAGCAGGTTTATAAGGTAAGTAGTTGTGTTTTTTTTTCTATTATTATGGCTAGGTCTACACTGCATTGGACAGAAAATGGACGAAAGCGGCCATTTTTTTCACGATGCAGGACCGCGGTTTTTGTCACGTTTTGCGCAAAAACCGTGGCCGTTTCTCGTTTTTTTTTTACATCGGCCATACCAATTGTATTGTATGGAAAGACGCCAAGAAAACTAAAAGCACCGCGTAAAATACAACATGTTGTATAATACGCTGTGCCAGAAGACGGCAGAATAAAGACGAGCCTGTGGAGACTGCAGCTCGTCTTTTCTATTACCGTCTATGGGGCTGCACGAACGATCGTATCTTTGGTGCTTTTAAAAAACTAAGCGCCGAAGATACGATCGTAATGCTGTGCAGTGTAGGCATAGCCTAATAATCCCCAATAAATTGACAAGCAGTTAGTACTTTTGGAACAACCCTTTAAATCTTTGCTGCATTCTCAGTATGTGAAGCTGCTGCATTCCTTCTGCTATGATATGTTTTGCCCGGTTTGCAGGAATGCACCATTTATCCCTTCTAAGTATCCAAGGTGTCCAAGGTAAAAACCTACTAGATAATCCACACATGGGGCAGCGATGACTTTTGGTTTCAGCATTTCAGCATTTTAGATAAGTACCCTTATTAATACCTTACCCATATTTGAGATACTGGAGTTGGTGCACTCACTGAATCTGCTCCATACATGGCAGGTAACAGATGATCATTACAGCTGTGACTGACCGCTATCAGCCAGGTTATAGCTCCTATACCGACTGTTTAACCCTTTAGATGCTGTGATGCCGTTCCTTTGCCCTGATCAGCACCAGCAGTTACCATGGCAGCTACAGGCCTCATCAAGGCCTATATAGCTGCCATGTTCCTACTTCTATTACACCCTGCCATACCCCCATTATTGGGGCCCCTTAAGACCAAGGGAAAAAAAATAATGTTAAAAATCAATGCTTGTTACTTTTGACATCAACATCACATAGCTCATAAAGGAAGTCACATATCAAAAGGCTTATTGGGTTTTAATTTAAGCATGCAGTAGGGCTGACCACACATATCCCATTTCCAAAAGGGGGAGGTTTAATAGATTTCAGAAAAGATTTATTGCACCAGTTGTGGGTCTAAAACAACACTTCAGCAAACCTTCTGGCGTATGTTGATCAGATGCAGACGGATGGTCACTGCACAAAGTTGGGAAACACAAAAAGGCTTACATTTTTCACACAGTATCAGAATTAAATGTTCACTGATTGGTAAACACCCTGCAACCACTGCTGGAAGAACACAAAGAGGCGGGTTTTCAGTTGGATTTACAACCGCCGAAAGTGGCCCGTAAACCTTTTACTTGATTTAAATAAAAAATCTTGCAGGGTCCCCACTGAACGGATTTTCCGCCGGGTGGTTTTTGACACCACCGGCATAACGAAAAACAGAACATTTTTCATTCTTCCACCCGGTTTTTGGGCAGAACATGAACATATGAATGTGAAGGGGGCGGCTTGAAAGCGCAAACTGTAGACCAAAACCGTCCCACTATGTACCAAAAAAAGACAAGATTCCGGTTGGAAAATCCAACCGGTATTTGGTCTTGCCGTTAAACGCTCCTTAGGGTTTTTCGGGAATTTTTTTCAGGCTTTCTCTCCCCCACTCTTTATGGGAAGGCTCTCTCAGTTTGGGTATAATTCAAACCCCTTTGTAATCACATACACTCCCGGGCCACTTTATAGGTACCCATGCTAGTAAGGGTTTTGGCCCCCCCTTTCCCTTTCGAACTGACTAATTCTCGGGCATAGATTCAACAAGGTGTTGCAAACGAGCTCAATTGGGTACCAAGGGC
The DNA here is from genome assembly GCA_025379985.1 of Phyllomedusa bahiana. Taxonomy (NCBI): domain Eukaryota; kingdom Metazoa; phylum Chordata; class Amphibia; order Anura; family Hylidae; genus Phyllomedusa; species Phyllomedusa bahiana. The sequence continues at coordinate 57,186 of JAODAL010023898.1, read as the reverse complement.
CCAAAGAGTGTCAAGAAAATATTCCCCACCCCTAACCCACCACCACCAGCCTAAAAACCGTTGAAAACAAGCGGGATGATCCATGCTTCATGTTGTAACGCCAAATTCTGACCCTACCATCCGAAGTCGCAGCAGAAACGAGACCATCAGACCAGGAACTTTTTCCAATCTTCTACTGTCCAATTTCGTTTGATTTTGGGAAAAATTGGAGCCTCATTTTTCCTTTTTTCTTACTGAAAGAGGGAAACCCGGTGTGGCCCTTCTGCTCTGTACCCATCTCCCCTCAAATTCGCCGAAACTGTGCGTTCGAATCCCTCTTCGGGCCTACCTTGGGTTGTAAGGGGTTTTGGCCCTATTTGAGTCACTTTTGGCCTTTCTATCAGCTCGAACCAGTCGGCCCATTTCCCCTTTTGGGCCTTTTGGCATCAACAAGGCTTTCCGCCCAAAAGGACTGCCGCTCACTGGATGTTTTTTCTTTTTCTCCCGTAAACCCTAAAAGGGGTTTTGTGCGTAAAAACCCCCAGGAGATCAGCAGTTTCTAAAAATACTCAACCACCCCCTTCCCGGGCACCAAAACCCAATGCTTTAAAAGGGCACTAAAATCCCTTTCTTCCCCATACTAAATTGCCCCGGGTTGAACGGGCAGGAATTGCCCTTGGGACCTTTTCCCTACATGCCAAAATGCACGTTTTCCGCCATGTGTTTTGGTTTGATTAGAAAATTAAGTTTTTAAACGACATTTGGACGGGGGTACCTAATAAAGGGGCCTAGTGTACATCTATACATGCTGATTGTCTTCCCTGTGGCAAATGGGATCTTCCACAAACACATTTTGAAAAAAAAAAGCCGACATTTTTTTAAAAGGGAGAAACAAACAAGACAAACTTCCCCGGGTTTAAACCCCCAGCTAAACCCATCGGGGTGACCCCCCTCGATCGTTGGGGTTCTCTTGAAAAACCTCCTCCAAAACCCCCCAGCGTTTGTGTCATACACTGCAGTCAACATGGTTTAAAAATTCCTGTGACAACCTACCACCCTTACTGACCCCAACCCCAAACCATCTAGCTGCTGCCCTGAGTTTGTACATGGAGGTTTTTCCCGGGGATAAGTTTGGTGTAATAATGCGACTTGACTGAAGTTTTAAAGTTTTTCAAAACCCTTTTATAACCAATGAGGCTCGATATCCTTTTTTTACCCTTTTATTGGGTAAAAATATTTTTTTGCCATTGTGAAAAATTTTTTATTATCCCTTTGGTGAAGCCAAACATACCCAAATAAAAAAAAAGCTTTCCCTAAAAAAAAATTCGTTAAATAAAATATGCCCTCGTCTTCCATCCACAAAAACCAAAAATTTTACCTTGTTTTTTTTGTCCCTTATGTCACTGAAAGGGGCTGCCTTTATTGCAAAAGGGCCAACAACAGCAGCTGGTTCAAAACTGCTCAAGATACTGCACAAAAGTTGTGCCTTTTTATAAAACTTATTTTTTCCTACAAGTTTTGTTAGTTTTTTTTGGCGTGTAATTTCTTTCCATTTATAAAACCCTTTTTTAACCCCTTTGGGGATCAGAAAACCCCTTTTGTATGCATAGTTTTGCCTTAGGCTTTTTTCCCCAACGGCTCAATTTTGCGGACGAAATTTGGGCCCCCGCAATTACGCCGGGGTGAAACAAGGGGGGGGGCGGGAGAGGTTTTAATTATTCCCCGGGCGCGTATATCCCCAGGGAAATAATAGACCCAAAACCCCCTTCTCTCCCCCCTCGCCGAAATTGTCCCGGCGGGGAGGGGGAAGACGAATCCATATTTTTCTCTAGGGAAATTTGGGGGTTTACCGTAATGACGGGGACGAAATCTCGCCCCCCTATTTTCACCAGTACGCGAAAAATTTAGGGGCGAGATATGTCCCTTTTTTAACCGGGGGTGAACTTACCTTCCCGGGAAAAAAGGTGACATACACTATGTCATGATATTTTTATCACAAAATCTATGCCCAAAAATAAACGGGGGGGGAGCGGGGGCAGAAATTCCAAAGAAATTAAACAGTTTGCAAAAAAAACCCCTTACTTCAAGTCCACTAATGGGTTTTCAACACAATATAAAATACAATTTTATAAAGCTTATTAAAAGCAAAACTCAGTCTTGCAAAAAATAAATATAAAAAAAAGAAAAAAAGAAAGTAATTTTCCCCCTTTACGGCCCAGGCCCCTGTCTCAGGCCCCCCGAGTGTCCATTTCCCCTGCCCTGTGACCATGCAGCTCCCGTGCGGGGGTTTTCAGCAGCTGTGTCCCCCTGCCCCTGTGTCCCTCTTTTTCTCACGGGGTCTCTTTCCCCGGGGCCCAAATTTACCTGGCCGTGTTTTTGCCAAATCCATCCTTTTCCGGCTTCCTCGGCATCTGTGGGCGCCCCCTAGGGTGTGCACGCCAGTTTTAAGTGGTTTAAAGGGACCAAGTCCCTATTACCTGCCCCGTGACCTCTGTGCATAAAAAAGGCCCCTTCCCCGCGCTTGTTTTTTTTGGTCATTCATTTAAATTTCCCTCATAGAACCTTACCCCCGTCCCGCTGCACTAAAATGTTTTTTTCCAAATGTCTAAAGTTTTCCCGGGAATTTGTTTTTAACCCCCCGTGTTAACCCTGGGGCTTTTTTATATTGCTATCTACTGGTTTTTTCGTGCCACTGCAAACCCTCCCCTATCTGCTTTAACTGACGTTGTGGGCAAGTCCATTTCCTGTCGGGGGCATTTTTTACCCCGTCTACAAATTTAAAACCTGCGGGAAACCGGTTTCCTGCACCTTTTGACTGTCACCGTGGGTCTCCATCTATAAAACCCCCTTTCCCGCAGTAAAAACATAAGCATCCACCAACTAAACCCCGCAACCCCCCAAATTTTTAAAGGGATACTGGAACCCAAATGTACAAAATGAAACCCAAAAATTATGGATCCCCCGAAGTGGTCCTGCCTGATATCCAGCCCCTGACAGCCGTAGTCAATCATCATGGCGTCCACCTGGAGCAACTCTTCCAGAAACTACAGACCCTTTCTGTTCATCTGGATGAAATTGTGTCTGCATTGACACCTACACCAGCTCCGCTACCTGCTGTAGCTCCGTCTCCCACTACCATGATAAGTCCCAGCCTTCACCTGCCTCTGCCAGCCTGTTACTTCAGGGATCCCCATGCTTGTCGCGGATTCATCAACTAGTGTACAATCCACTTCGAGGTCCTGGCTCACCAGTTTCCATCTGATCGTGTCAAGGTGGCATTTATCATAAGCCTGCTCTCAGGCCTGAGCCTCGTCCCTCTGGGAGAGAGGAGATCCGCTGACCTCAAAGAATTGTGCACCTTCTGGAAGATCTCCGGGCAACCTGGGCGAAACACCTCTGCTGCATCATAACTTCTCCATTTCCGTCAAGGCGACTCCCCGGTGGGCCAATACGCCATCAAGTTTTGCACCCTGGCTTCAGAGTTTGCATGGAAAAACTTGTTGCTGCCTTCTGGGGGGGGGGGCCTCAATATTGATCCACAGAGTAAAAATAGTCATGTTTACTGCACAGTGAGTGCTGTTAAAAATAAAAACTAAAAATACTACTAGGATTGCAGGATTTTCTTCACCCTGGCCTCCCTAAAAAAGGATTTAAAAGCGATCAAAAAGTCTTGTCCCCCCAAAATGATACCAATAAAACCTCAACTTACCTCACAAAAAACAAAGTACTACACATCTCAGTACACAGAAAAATAAAAAAGTTATTCCTCTCAGACTGCCGCGATGCAAAAATGTGTTTTCCATTTTGAATAAAAGTGTTTTATTGCATAAAAACAGTAAAACATTAAAAAAATACAAATTAGGTATCGCTGTGATCGGATCGACCTAGCTTGTCATTTATACTGCACAGTGACCGCTGTAAAAAATAAAAATAAAAAACACTATCAAGATTGCTGTATTTTGTTCAAAACACATCAAAAAATCCTTGATAAAAAGCGCTCAAAGCATCATATAAACCCCATAATGGTACCAAAAAACAATGATGAAACTGCATTTCTCTCCCCATTCTCATGACCCATTGCTAAAAAAAAACTATGGAACACCTTTGCTCCCAAATTGCACAATACATCCCTAGAGATCCATAAAGGGTGTTGAATCCAAAACGGGGTTACTTCTGGAAGATATCACCTGTTGTACTTTTAGCCCTTTGCAAATGGCACCCACCAAAATCTGTGTTCCAAAAGCCAAATAGTTGTCACGGGTTGGCCTGCGACCCCCGTCCCGGGTCGCAGGCACACCCGTGGTCCCTGCACGAGCGGCACCACCACCTGCATGTCGGACGGTGGGCACGCTCACCCTGCCGGCCGGGCCCCTGCCTACTTACCCGTCCGCGCTCCTGCTGCACGCACGTCCCCGCTCCCTAGGCTCTGTGAAATTTAAAGGGCCAGTGCACCGGTAATTGGTATTGCCGGTCACTGCCCTTATTTAAGCTCCCCTTCCTGAGTCTTGTGCCGGATCTTTAGTGCCTATAGCCTATAGAGAAAGCGTTCCTAAGCCTTGTTCTGATTACCGTTGTACCTACCATCTGCTTCCTTCCTCAACCACGAATCTTGCGCCTGCCCTGACCTTCTGCCTGTCCACGACTACGAACCTTTGGCCGCCTGCCCTGACCTTCTGCTGTCCCCGACTACGAGCCCTTCTGACGATTGGTACCACACGCTACACCTCGGCTGCCCCCGCAAGCAAGTCACGTCAGGGGGTAGCGACCTGGTAGACTCCCGCCGCAGCAAGTCCATCCAGCTTTTGGGGGCTCTGGTGAAAACGGGATCTACTTAGATTCTTCCCCTGGCGTGGCTTACGCCATCGCTTGCGGTGGTCCAGAGGATCCACATCTCCGACCGTGACAGAAAAGATCCGGCCATGGACCCGCCAAGTGCCTCTGCCGCCCGACGCTGAACCTCACCACCATTGTGGCTCAGCAGTCGCAACAGATCCTCAGCAAGCCCAGCAACTAAGCCATCTCTCCGACATGATGCAGCAGTTCCTGGCCGATCAGCAGCAGAAACCCGCTCCCGTGGCTCCCGCTGCTCCTTCAATTCCCTGCCCGACCGCTGGTCCTAGGCTCCGCCCTGTCTATGCCGTCCAAGTTCGATGGGGATTTCAAGGCTTGCGGGGGCCCTTTTATCACCCAATGCCCCCTGCATATCAAATTTTAGTGGCAACCATTCCCTACCGAAGGGTCAAAGGTGGCTTCGTGCTCAGTCTTCTTTCGGAAAGCCCGGGCCCTGGCTACCCCCCTTCTGGGACAGGGACGACCCGATCACGGCCAACTTTGCTACATTCCTCACCGAGTTCGGGAAAGTTTTTCAAGGAACCTGCCGGGGCATCTTCTGCCGAGAGCCTTTGCTAAACCTGCCCCATGGGATACTGTAAGGCGATTATGCCGTACGTTTTCCAAAATTTTGGGGCTTCGAATTTCGTGGGAATGAAGCGGCGTTGACTGCCACCTTCAAGAAAGGCCTCTCCACCGCATCAAGATCCCCTTTGTCTGCCGGGACCTCCCTCTTCCTTGAGTGACCTATCTCCCTGGCCACTCGATTGACATCCTTTTCTCGGAACCCCAGGAGGAGCTCCGGAAGAACGAGAACGGCTAGACCCGTCGTCTCCCTCGTCTGGCTCCGTTTTCCCAAAAAGGGCCCACCACAGTTGCCCTCTCTGCCTGCTGCCAGGGAGGCCATGTAAGTGGATAGAGCCCACCTGTCTGCGCCGGAGCTAACCAGAAGACGTGAGGAGAATCTTTGTCTGTACTGTGGCAGTTCAGACCATTTCCGCAGATCCTCCCACTGCCCCTCAGCGTCCGGGAAACGGCGCACCTAGTGATACGTGGAGAGGCTCCCTAGGTGAGAGCAAGGCCTCCCCCTCCTGACCATGCCTTGATCCATCTGGCCACTGGGTCAGTTCCCCAGTTTCACGTTGCTGCTTTCCGGGACTCTGGTCAGGCGGGGAAATTTCTTGGAGCTGCCCATGGTGTCCCAGCATAATCTCCCTTGATTCCGCCTGGGGGGAAGCCCCAAACTCATCCCCCTTGTCAGAGGAGAGTTTCCCAGGGTCCAATTCGGTTCCGTACTGAGCCTCTGGTCCTACAAGTGGGGGTCCTTTGCACAAGGAGAGACTTGCGTTTTACGTGTTACCCGTTCTTCCTCGTCCATTTTTCTGGGCCCTCCCGTGGCTGAGCGCCATGCTCCCGGCTCAACTGGCAGACGGCGAAGTCTTGAGTTGGGGTTTCGAAGTGTCAGCCCTCGCTGTTTGTGGCACCACCCGGTGCTTACCGCTTTCCCAGTGCCGTCTAAGCCTCTGGCGGGCCTTCCCGCACCGTATCAACCCTTTGCAGATGTCTTCTCCGAAAAAGCAAGCTGGACAATTGCCGCCCCATCGCCCATATTACTGTCCTATTGATCTTCGCCCGGGACGTCTCCTCCAGGGGGCAGGGTTTACCCCCTGTCGGTACCTGAGACCTTGCTATGTCTACCTATATCAAGGAGAATCTCCAGAAGGGGTTCATTCGCAAGTTCTCCTCTCCAGCTATTTCGTGGCTAAGAAGGATGGTACTCTACGTCCTTGCATAGACTATCGAGGGCTCAACAAGATCACAGTAAAGAACCGTTATCCTCTGCCCCTGATCACGGAGCTTTTTGACCGGCTACGAGGTGCCAAATTTTTACTAAACTGGACCTGCGAGGGGCTTATAACCTCATACGGATTTCTGAGGGGAATGAATGGAAGACCGCTTCAACACTCGCGATGGGGACATTAGATTTCCTGGTCATGCCCTTCGACTCTGCAATGCCCCAGCCCTCTTCCAAGAATTTGGTCAATGACATATTTCCGGGACCTCCTGTACAGTGCGTTTGGTTTTTCTACCTTGGGTGATATTCTGGTGTTCTCTCCCGACCTTGAGTCCCATCAAGTTCCCTGTACGACAGGTTTCCCCCAGACGTCTAAGGGCCGACCGCCTCTATGCTTAAGCTCGAGAAGTGCTGTTCCATCAGCAGAGCCTACCATTCCTCGGCTACATCATTTTCCCAAGGGCCTGCAGATGGACCCCGCTAAGTTTTTCCCGCCGTCCTACAGTGGCTGCGCCCCCTGGGTCTCCGAGCCATTTCAGAGATTCCTGGGATTCGCCAACTTTACAGGCATTTATACCACATTTCTCCTCGCTGGTATCTCCCATAGTGGCATTGACCAAGAAGAACGCAAATCCAAAGCTCTAGGCCACCACGGGAGAGGAAGCCTTCACCAAGTTAAAGTTGCCTTCGCCTCTGCGCCTGTGCTCTCCCCCGGGCCAGATACAGAGAAACCATTTTTCCTCGAGGTTGACGCCTCCTCGGTGGGGGCCGGGTCGTACTCTCCCAGAAAGGGCCCCAAAGGCAAAACCCCCACTTGCGTTTTTTTCTCTAAAAAGTTTTTCCTCTGCAAAAAAACCGGCGACCGTAAATTACTGGCCATCAAGCTGGCCCTGGAGGAATGGCGGTATCTCTTGGAGGGGCTCGTCACCCAGTCAGCATCTATACCGACCATAAAAACCTGTTATATCTCCAGACAGCTCAATGCTTAAATCCACGCCAGGCTCGTTGGTCCCTCTTCTTTTTCCAATTTAATTTTTTTCATTCATTTTCCCCTGCGAACGAAATGTCCCAAAGGGCCCACGCTCCTCTCCCATGCTTTGGATGTGACTGGGGACGAGTCCACTTCACGGCACATTATCCCTCCAGAACGGCTCATCTCTGCCGCACCTGTAGACCTACAACATATTCCTCCCGGCAAGACATACGTTCGCCCAGCTCTTCGGAAGAAGATACCGTCATGGGGTCAAATTTCTCCCTATGGGGGGTCACCAGGAGTGCAGAGGTCCTTGCCCCTCACTCTCGATTTTACTGGGGGCCGGGTCTGGGCTCCCCCTGTAACCAGCTACAAGTGAAAAATGGACTTTTCTTTGGCCTACCACCCCCAGTCTAATGGGCAGGTGGGAGAGGTTAACCAACCCTAGGGTGCTACCTGCGGGCCCTTTGTCTCCCGCCCAGGATGATTGGTCTAGTTTGTTGCCCTGGGCAACAAAGTTTCCTACAACTCCTTGGACTCGGAGTCCGCTGGAGCTGCTCCTTTCTTTTTTGTCTACGGGCGACATCCCCGCCTATCCCTCCCCCTTTCTGTACCCTCTGAGGTCCCTGCCGTGGAGGATCTGGCCCAGGACCTGACAGCTATCTGGCAGCAGACACACCATTCTCTACTCCAGGCTTCCGCTTGTACCAAGGCACAAGCTGACAAAAAGCGAAGACCCCGGGCCTATCTTTCTCCTGGTGACAGGGGGTGGTTGTCGGCTAAATATATCCGTTTCAAAGGTTTTCCTACTATAAGCTGGGTCCCCGGTTCCTGGGTCCGTTCGAGGTGCTTAAGCGCATTAATCCAGTGGCATACAAGCTCCACCTTCCTCCCACTATGCGGGTCCTGAACTCCTTCCATGTCTCTTTTCTGAAACCAGTCATCCTAAATCGCTTCTCTCGGGTACTTGCTCCTCCCACTCCTGAGGCCTATGCCACCGATGTCTTTACGGTAAAGGAGATTCTAGATATGAAGACGGTCAGAGGGAAGCAGTTTTTTCTCATTGACTGGAAGGGGTTCGGGCCCGAAGAGAGGTCCTGGGAGCCAGAGGACAATATTCTGGACCGTAACATCATTCAGAAGTTCATTCAGGCCAGAAAGAGGGGGAGGCCGAAGTGGGGGGGTACTGTCACGGGTGGGCCTTGTAACCTCCGTCCCGGGTCGCAGGCACACCCGTGGTCCCTGCACGAGCGGCACCGCTGCCCGCATGTCGGGCAGTGGGCACGCTCACCCTGCCGGCCGGGCCCCTGCCTACTTACCCGGCCGCGCTCTTGCTGCAGCTCCAGTCTCCCGGCACGCGCGTCCCCGCAAGTCACGTCAGGGGTAGCGACCTGGTAGACTCCCACCGCAGCAAGTCCATCCCACTTTGCGGCGGGCTCTGGTGAAAACCGGGACCTACTTAGATTCCGCTCCCTGGCGTGGCTTACGCCATCGCTTGCGGTGGTCCAGAGGATCCACCATCTCCGACCGTGACAATAGTGTTCCCTGCCTTGTATGTCCTGCCATGCGCCCAAACAGCAGTCTACACCTGCTTATAGGGTATAGCTGAACTTGAAAGAAATTGCGTACCAAATTTTTGGGTGCTTTTTTTTTCCAGGGTTCCTTGTAAAATTTAAACATTTTCAGCTAAAATTGCAGATTGTTGAAAAAAAATAAAATCTTCCATTTTCACAGCCTAACACTTTTGTAGGGTCGATATGCTCAACACACCCCTGAATATATTCCCTAAGGGGGGTAGTTTCCCATATGGGGTCTTTTTAGGGGAGTATATAAATTTTAGCAACCTAGGGTGTCCATAAACATGTATCTAAAATACAGGCCCCTCAAAGCCACATCACAACTGGACTGGTCTATGTTGCACATGTTCTTGAAAATGTGAAAAATGACTACTAAATTTCTAAGCCCCCCTAATTTCGTAAAAAAAAAAGAAAAAAAAAAAGACATTTAAAAAATTATGCCAACCTACAGTAGACATATTGTCACGGCTCGCCGCGGCCGTCCCACTGCGCGCACGGGGTCGGGCGCGGGTGCCGCGGCTGTCCGCAGCCGTTGTCCTTCTCCTCCTGCCCGGAAAAACCCCGTACTTACCAGTCCCCGCTCCTGTGTCCAGCTCTGACAGCCGCCGTGCGCATAACCGCTGCTTAAGGCGCGCGCGCGCGATGGCTGGTCGGGATTTAAAGGGCCAGCGCGCCATTAATTGATTATTGATGGCCGCTGGTCCTAGATAAGCTATACGCCCCCAGCACTCTCTGCCAGTTTGTTGGTGTGTTTTCCGTGAGTTTAGAGAGTGTTTGGAGCCGTATTGATTACCCGTGTACCAGTCCGTTCCGCTACGTGTCCTGACCTTGCCTGTTTGCCGCCTGCCCTGACCGTCTGCCTGTCTCTGACCACGAACCTCTGCCGCCTGCCCTGACCTTCTGCCTGTCCCCAACTACGTCTCTGGATCACGATTCTGTACCACGCTGTACCCCGGCCGCCATCGCAAGCCAGTCACGTCAGAGGTAACGACCTGGTAGCCTCACGCCGCAGCAAGTCCATCCCGCTTTGTGGCGGGCTCTGGTGAAAACCGGGGGCTACTTAGACTCCGTTCCCTGGCATGGCTTAGCTATCATCGCTTGCGTTGGTCCAGCGAATCCACCAACCCCGTTACAGCACAAACTGGCCATGGATTCCGCCAGGGTACCCTTGCCCATTCTCCGGGACGTCTCGACGGCTGTCGCCCAGCAGTGCCAGCGTATTGACCAGCTCGCGGCCATGATGCAGGACCTTGCAGCCCATCTACCACCGCCTGCGGCGGCCGCCTCCTCGCCAGCACCAGTTGCACCCGTTCCAGGACCTTCTTTGCAACTACCGCTTCCGTCACGCTATGATGGAGATCCCAGGAAATGCCGTGGCTTCATCAGTCAATGCTCCATCCACCTGGAGATTCTGGGGCACCATTTCCCCACCGAGCGGGCTAAGGTGGCCTTTGTTCTTAGCCTCTTGTCGGGGGGAAGCCTTGGCCTGGGCTACTCCGTTATGGGACCGAGGAGATCCGGAGACGGCGAATCTACAAGCCTTTCTCCAGGGGTTCCGCAACGTCTTTGAGGAACCTGCCCGCACCTCCTCCGTGGTGGCGGCTTTGCTCCGTCTCCGTCAGGGCGACTCCACAGTGGGTCACTACTCCGTGCAGTTCCACACCCTTGCTTCTGAATTGAAGTGGAATAATGAGGCCTTGGTGGCAAACCTTCTGGCAAGGTCTCTCGGGCCATATTAAGCATGAGCTCGCTGGTCGGGATCTGCCGTCCACTCTTGATGAACTGATTCAGTTGGCCTCCCGAATAGATATTCGCTTTGCGGAGAGACAACAAGAGCTCCGTCTTCAACGGGAGCTCGTCCGTCCACGCCGGCTACCACGTTTGGCTCCCGTCTTTCAATATTCTCCACTACCTCTGCCAAAGGTTCCGGAGGATGAAGCGTAACGCATCGAGAGATGCCCACTTATCCCAGGAAGAAATACTCGCAGCGTCACCTGAGGCAGTTATGCTTCTTCTGTGGCGGTTCTGGCCACTTCATTGGAGACTGTCCGGTATGTCTGAGAAACTCGCACACATTAGGGTTCGCAGGAGTGGCGTCCCTAGGTGTCTGTGCAGCATCTCTCCATCTGACCATTCCCGTACTCTGTGGAGTCTCACCGGACAGCACCTTCCAAGCCACCGCCTTCATTGATTCGGGGTCCGCTGGGAACTTTGTCAGCCAGGCTCTGGTCTCCAAGTTTCGTCTCCCGGTGACCCCTTTGCAGAAACCCATGTATGTCTCCTCCGTTAGTGGCGAATGCCTATAGGATGGTATTCGGGTCTGCACGGCGCCCCTCTCTGTACGGAGGGGCGCTCTCCACAAGGAAACTCTGAAGCTGCTGGTCCTGCCTCGTTCCTCTTCCGATATTCTCCTGGGCCTTCCATGGTTGCAAGAGTATGCTCCGACCTTGGACTGGAACACGGGTGAAATTATCCGTTGGGGCCCTGCGTGCCACTCGCGATGCCTTCCGGTTCTCCGTTCTGCCCTTCGGCCCGCTCAAGTAAAGTCTTCAAAACCTCTGCTGGGTCTGCCCACTCCGTACCAAGACTTTGCCGATGTGTTCTCTGAAAGACAGGCCGAAACGCTGCCCCCGCACCGGCCTTTTGATTGTCCTATTGACTTACAACCTGGTAGTACTCCTCCCAGAGGCAGAGTCTATCCTCTTTCCGTCATGGAGACTAAAGCTATGACCGAGTATATTCAGGAGAACCTCCGTAAGGGCTTCATACGCAAGTCTTCGTCACCTGCGGGGACTGGCTTCTATTTCGTCGAAAAGAAGGATGGGACTCTACGACCTTGTATCGATTATCGGGGGCTTAACAAAATTACTATCAAAAATCGATACCCCCTGCCTCTGATCTCGGAACTATTCGATCGCCTGCGTGGCGCGAGAATTTTTTCCAAGTTGGACCTACGGGGAGCGTACAACCTGATCCGTATCCGTAAAGGCGACGAGAGGAAAACGGCTTTCAACACCAGAGATGGGCATTTTGAATATCTGGTCATGCCCTTTGGCCTTTGCAACGCCCCAGCAGTTTTCCAAAATTTTGTCAACGAGATCTTCCGCGACCTCCTTTATGTTTGTGTCATTGTTTACTTGGGTGACATCCTGATCTTCTCTCCGGATCTCAAGACTCATCGCCACCACGTCCGCCTGGTGCTCAAACGTCTCAGAGATCATCAGTTGTATGTCAAACTGAAAAAATGTCTGTTCGAACGCACCTCGTTGCCCTTTCTGGGGTACATCGTCACGGATCAGGGTCTCCAGATGGATCCCTCTAAGCAGTCTGCAGTTTTACAGTGGCCTCGACCTGTGGGCCTTCGGGCTATCCAACGATTTCTGGGCTTTGCAAATTACTACAGGCAATTTATCCCGCACTTCTCCACGCTCGTGGCCCTGACGATGAAAAATGCCAACTCCAAATCCTGGCCTCCAGAAGCTCAAGAAGCCTTTGAGCACCTCAAATCGCATTTGCTTCAGCTCCTGTCCTGTCTCGCCCGACCCGCAGGTCCGTTCGTCCTTGAAGTGGACGCTTCCTCAGTGGGTGCTGGAGCCATCCTCTTACAGAAGTCTGCCTCTGGAAAACTGCATACCTGTGGTTTTTTCTCTAAGACCTTCACTCCAGCCGAGCGAAACTACTCGATTGGAGACCGTGAATTACTCGCCATAAAGTTGGCCCTAGACGAATGGCGGCACTTGCTGGAGGGGGCTCGCCATCCCTTCAAAATCTTCACGGATCATAAAAATCTCCTTTATCTACAGTCCGCGCAGCGACTAAACCCTCGTCAAGCCAGGTGGTCCTTCTTCGTCGCTCGCTTTAACTTTTTCATGCACTTTCGGCCAGCTGAGAAGAACGTCAGGGCAGATGCCCTTTCTAGGTCCTCGGACACTGTGGGCTCAGAACCAGCCGTTGCAACACATAATTCCTCCAGAACGTCTCCTCATGGGCGGCCCCGTGGGTCTTAAACATCTACCTCCGGGAAGACCTTTGTCCGCCCTGCCTTGCAGCCCAGAATCCTGAGGTGGGGACATTCTTCCCGAACTGCTGGGCATCCAGGAGTCCATAAGTCTCTTCAGCTGGTTTCCCGATATTACTGGTGGCCCACCCTTGCTCAAGATGTCAGGGACTTTGTGCTGGCCTGCTCCTCCTGTGCCCGAAATAAGGTTCCTCGCCTCAAACCCGCGGGCCTTGTTCAGCCTCTTCCTGTGCCGGAAAAACCCTGGACCCATGTCGCCATGGACTTTGTCACAGATCTCCCACCCTCTTCTGGAAACACGGTCATCTGGTTGGTGACCGACCTTTTTTCCAAGATTGCTAACATTATCCCACTGCCTGGGTTACCCTCTGCCCCCCAGCTGGCCCAACATTTTTTCCATCATATTTTCCGCTTACACGGTCTCCCGTTGCATATTGTCTCTGACAGGGGAGTCCAGTTTATTGCTAAATTTTGGCGGGCTCTGTGCTGTCAGTTGCAGATTCAGCTGGATTTTTCATCTGCATACCACCCTCAAACTAACGGGCAGGTAGAGAGGGTTAACCAGGTGTTGGGCACCTACTTGCGGCACTTTGTGTCCGCTCGTCAGGATAACTGGTCCGATCTTTTCTCCTGGGCAGAGTTTTCTTATAACTCTTTAGAGTCAGAATCCGCTGGGGCCTCTCCCTTTTTTGTTGTCTTTGGGTTACATCCCCGCCCACCTCTCCCTCTAGCTACCTCGTCTCTTGTCCCTGCCGTGGATGCCCAAGTAAAGGACATCAAGGCTCTCTGGCAATTTACACGACAGGCCCTGCTACGAGCTTCTGCCCGCACCAAACTTCAGGCTGACAGGTACCGTAGGCCCCCACCCCTATTTGAGCCAGGCGATAGGGTTTGGTTATCCGCGAAGTACATTCGCTTTAAGGTGCCCAGTTACAAGTTGGGCCCCAAATACCTGGGCCCTTTTGTAGTGCTTCGGCGTCTGAACCCCGTGTCCTATAAGCTTTGCTTGCCTCCGACTCTACGAATCACGTGTCCGTATTCACGTGTCCCTCCTCAAGCCGGTGGTGCTGAACCGCTTCTCCCATAGATCTGTCTCGCCTTCTCCTGTTGCTAGCACAGATAACATCTTTGAGGTCAAGGAGGTGCTGGCGGAGAAGACAGTGAGGGGGAAGCGGTTCTACCTTATTGACTGGAAGGGCTTTGGTCCGGAGGAGCGTTCATGGGAACCTGAGACCAATCTGTCCCCTGATCTCCTCTCTAGATTCCAAAGGAAGAGGGGGAGAGCTAAGGGGGGGTACTGTCACGGCGCGCGGCGCCGCGGCTCGCCCTGCGTCCCCCCGCCGGGACGGGCGCGGGTGCCGCGGCTGTCCGCAGCCGTTGTCCTTCTCCTCCCTGCCCGGAAACCTCGTACTTACCAGTCCCCGCTCCTGTGTCCAGCTCTGACAGCCGCCGTGCGCATAACCGCTGCTTAAGGCGCACGCGACAGCTGGTCGGGATTTAAAGGGCCAGCGCGACATTAATTGGTTATTGACAGCCGCTGGTCCTATATAAGGTATACACCCCCAGCACTCTCTGCCAGTTTGTTGGTGTGTTTTCCGTGAGTTTAAAGAGTGTTTGGAGTCCGTATTGATTACCCGTGTACTAGTCCGTTCCGCTACGTTTCCTGACCTTGCCTGTTTGCCGCCTGCCCTGACCGTCTGCCTGTCTCTGACCACGAACATCTGCCGCCTGCCCCGACCTTCTGCCTGTCCCCGACTACATCTCTGGATCCCGATTCTGTACCACGCTGTACCGCGGCCGCCATCGCAAGCCAGTCACGTCAGGGGTAACGACCTGGTAGCCTCACGCCGCAGCAAGTCCATCCCGCTTTGCGGCGGGCTCTGGTGAAAACCGGGGGCTACTTAGACTCCGTTCCCTGGCGTGGCTTAGCTATCATCGCTTGCGTTGGTCCAGCGAATACACCAACCCCGTTACACAGATGGTAGATGCTAGTTATAAACTATTTTGTGTGGAATAACTATCCATTTTAGATGCAGAAATATTTTAAACCTTGAAAATTTTTCAAAATGTTCACATGTCTGAAGAAGGGAGCTAGCTCTCTCGAAAGCTCACCATCAAATATACTCAGTTAGCCTCTAAAAGGTATCGCCTGATTTATTCACTCTTCAAAATGTTCACAACATTTTGATATTTTTAACAAATAAACAAGGACTGTATGGACCAAAATTTAGTACTAACATAAAACACAATGTGTCACAAGAAAACAGTCTCTGAATCACATGAGCAGGTAAAAGTATCAAAAAGTTATTCTCACTAAAGTGACACATGTCAGATTTAAAATACGGGGCTCTATCAGGAAGGTCAAAACTGGCTGCGGCAGTAAGGGATTAAACCTAGAAATTTGTTGGCTTTTTATTTTTTTCCTCCCCGC
The DNA here is from genome assembly GCA_025379985.1 of Phyllomedusa bahiana. Classification (NCBI taxonomy): domain Eukaryota; kingdom Metazoa; phylum Chordata; class Amphibia; order Anura; family Hylidae; genus Phyllomedusa; species Phyllomedusa bahiana. The sequence continues at coordinate 41,583 of JAODAL010023898.1, read as the reverse complement.
TTTCCAAGTGCCATAACATTTATATTTTCCTATCTATATAGACATATGAGGGCTTGTTTTTTGCAGAACAAGATTTTGTATAATGTACTGTTAAACTGAAAAAAAAAAATTAAAGTGCAAATGTGAAAAAAAACGTTCTTTTACGAATTTTAGAAGGTTTAGTTTTTATGGCTTTCAATTTTTGTTATAAATTTTGTGTTAACTATATTCTGTAGGTCAGTATGATTCTAGTGATACGAAATATGTAGGGATTTTTCGTTATGTTCTAGTACTTTAAAAAAAATTCTCTACCCTTTCACTTTGTGCTGCAGCCCCATTTTTGGCAACCAACAACCTATTTGGTTTTCCACCTATGTACCTGAGAATGCATTTTTTTAAAGGCTGAAGGGTGTTGTTTATTGATACCATTTTGGGACACATACGGCTTTTTAAACACTTTTTATTACAGTTTTTTAGGTTGTGAAATGACCAATAAAACCCCACAATTTTGGTGTTTGGAATTTGTTTCATCTAGTGTGTTCAGCTAACAGGACAAATGATGTTATATTTAATAGATTCCAGATGTGGTGATATCAATTATGTGTAACTTTTTTTGTGATAGAACTCAGGTGTTTCATACTACCTACAGAACACTTTGTAATTCTTTTCCTACGTGTATCAAAAAGTGGGCTAAACTCCCTTTATGTTTTTTTTTTCACTGTATGTGAAAAGTCTTGAACTCTTCATGGTAGTTGATCACATAAGTTTGCGGTTACCTCTACGAATATGCGCTTGTCCTGTCTATGAATATGAAAGACTTTATATTTTAGATCCACACTATGGAGTAAGACTTCCTATAGACCATAGGTTTTTATAACCATTTGCACTTTATGAATGTTATATCAATGTCTCGTCAAGAGTATATTAAAAAAGAAAAATTTGTTTGAAAAAAGTTTGAAGAAGTCTTTTGAAGATTATTATAGTCTGTCTATGATGTTGTTGATCACATAAGTTTGCCAGGAAATGATCACTCTTGATATGGAGTTGTACATTTATTTTCAGAGACATTCTTCAGGGCAGCATCTTTTATTTTGCCTACAAATACGTTACCTATAATGGAGGTTACATTTACAGAAATATATTTTGTAGTGATGGGCCTGGCTAGCGCTGCCGATTCATGACTATTATGGGGGCAGCAAGCAGTGGATCCTCCTGCAGCAAAGTTCATACCTTTCTGTAGGGGGTTAAGGGTATGGATTTGGGGACCCCTTAGACTCTGCACCCAAATCTAGTCTACATCAATTGGGTTGTGGACTAGTAAATCCACTTTCTGGGATATAATTGTAACACTAACCCTAGAGACTCTACATATTTATTTCCTTCCCTCCATATCATTCCGTGTCATTAGTCCCACATCTCCCATCTACATTTACCTGCCTACTACAAGTTCTGTTGTCCTCTCCCACAACCCAGTTGAATCACTCCTTCAACCTTCTAGCCATCTTCTGTTCCAAACACAGTGGCACCTTTCCTATGAAAGTGCAGCCCATTTTTATTAAACATGCTGCAGCGCAGAGAAATTGGTCAAGTTGTCCAAGAACACAAACCCTTCTTTCCTCTAGCAGTTCTTAAAGGGGTTGTCTCACTACATCGATTCATCCTACCTCAGTCTGTTTTTTTTTCTGGCTACTACTGGCCTGCAGTTTACTGCTGCTGAGGACACCAGGTCTGTAGCTGTAGCGACCAACGCTGGCAGTCTATCAGGAGAGATCAAACAGGTCTGTAGCTATAGCAACCTGAGGAGCTGATGCAGCCCATACAAGAGGGGATATCTAGGAATAGGTAGGACATTGTTAATGGACATATATTACAAAGTGATTTGTTTTTGCAAGATCTTTAACATAAAAAGCAATCCTTGGAAAGAGACAACCCCTTTAAGCCACTTGTTTAAATACCCAATCTCCCTTTGCCTCCTTTATGTGACACATGATATAGACAATATTTCATAAAATACTACATTTGAGGTTGGTCCCCTAAATATTTGCCTTAAAGGGGTTTTCCACTTTCTGTTTTTTAACTAATTGATACTGGTGCTGCAGTTAGGAGATACAAAAACAACTAGTACTCATCTCTGTTCTCACTTCCATTCCAGGCTGCTAAGGCCCTATGTCTTTCCCGGTCTTCTGTTTTCTTCCTGGTCATGGCAGGCAAAATGTCACCTTCCTGACATCACCATTCAAAGATGAAGGACTCTGAAAAGTGATGTTGGCCAATACACATGACCACTGCAATGAATCAACCTGCAGCTGTGATGTTCTGCCTGCCAGCACCAGGATGACAGCGGGGCAAGCCGGACCAGCAGTGCGCGAACAAACGTGAGGACAGAGCTGACTATGAGTCTTTTTATCTTCTAACTGCAGCACCAGCATAAATAAATCTAAAAAAAAGAACGTGGACCACCCCTTTAAGTACCACTTTTAAGCACTTATCACCTAAGTATAACCTTGTCATTGGTGCTTTTATGCACCATAAACTCTGGGTCCTCACTAGCCACTCCAAATAATCGATCAACCTGATCTGCTATATGTTGAACTCTAGCATCAGACAACTCACCGACAATCCCGGATTTTGTGGCGCTTTGCTGTAACTGTTCCCGTGAAAATTGTAGCAAACACCAAGTGAGTTTAGACAGTCCAAACACAGGCAAGTGAAGCAGTGACCCATCAACCTGATGCCTGATAATTTTTAGCTATTTCTCTTTCTCCATTCTTTCTTCATTTTCTCCACTCTTTCTTCATTTTCTCCATTTTAGAGAAAGAGGAAGAGCTAAAACTCCTAAATGGAAGAGCTAAAACTCCTGAATGGCAGGGCAGACTAATCTAATTTTACTGTTAGTGCTGCAACAAAGGCTTATCTGCATATAGTCTCATTACAAATAGTAGGTAATGACAGAACACTTGCTCTCTTGTTTCCTGGGCAGGGCTATGTAAAGATTAGACTACACTGCTATGGCAAATACATGAAAAACTAATGTGTTAATCTTTTTCTGTACTGGGGAGGATTTCAGTTTTTTTCACACTTATCAGGCCCTACTGATAACATTTACCTCTCTCAGTCCTTTAGTGGGCATGGAAGAAAACCCTCAAGCACTGTCGTGCTATTAGAGGGGAAACCAGAGACAAAAACATTAAAACATTATATAAAAAAAACAACCACCCGATTTTTCCAAAACAAACAAAATAGTCGCATATTGCTTGTCAATATGTGAAAAAATCTGAAAGTGTCCCTTTATTCCTTCTGTGCATTACATTATATTCTCAGAAAGGGGAAAATCTCTCCTTGGGGAGAGCACCATATAGGTGTGTGGACATTTGAAATTGCCTTTTTGCACTCCACTAAGCATCTCACAAGGCATTATGGGAAAGGAGCTGAGAAGCTCGAGCACCCTCTACTGGATGTAACATTATATCATATTCTGCTGCCATCTTGTGGATAATTGATCTTGTTACACTGTTGGTATTGTCCTGTGTGTTTTATTAGTTGTATTCTTATATCATGCAATTATTATTGTATTTTTTTCTTCTTTTGTGTTCCGCCTTGACTTCATGTCTAAGAAAAAGGTCTAAATTACTTTAATAGCTGTAAACCCATAACTTGCAATATTTACTTAATTCAAAAAGCGACATATCAGGCCATTCCTCTATATGTGCTGAAGCACAATCAGTAATGCCAGCTTCCTCCAGCAGATCAGCAAAAACAGTGTGATGGATAGCTAGTGTCTATTAATATGTATACCCACAAATAACACATTTTGTGCAAAATAAAAATCTACAGATATCTATACCACATTGTTCTATGGATGAAACCTTTAAATGATAACACAGGTCTAAAAAAAAAAATTTGAATGGATTTTGTGGTATTTTGAGGATACTGAATTCGAAAATCCAATCACTTTTGCTGACTTGGCTCTAGTTTTCGAGATAATGGACTTCCATAAAAATAATGCATTCCCCTAATGCTACTTGTGTGTGATAACAAATACATTAGATTCTGGTCTGTCTTTTGTCTCTTTAACAGTTCTTAGGTAATGAAATATCCCATATAATTATTCTGTATTTCAATTTACAGGCCTACAATGCTATAAAAGTGACTTTTTGAAGCCAGAATTCAACTGTGAATTTGCAGGCGAAAGAAGTCAGCTACAGTAAAAGTTTTCAAAAGTTAGCAAAAAGAGGTCTACCAAATATAAATTTAAAATAGAATAACTTAATTAAATATTGCAAAATCCATAAAAGACAAGTAAAAAATGACAGTGGAACTACACAGATGCGTGACCACACTATACCCCATCAAGATAAATTGCAGTACCCATACAAAGGCGGCTAACCCCTAAATAATCAGTATAATAACATAATACACTATTCAACTGAACATGAGAATCAATATATATAAGTGTATACCCGACCTTAAAAAGAGGACGTTACAGAGGAATCCAGAGTTGGCAGATGGAGTGGTGGAGTCACGCACCCCAAGGCGCGTTTCGCAGTGCGCTTCGTCTGGGGGTAGACTCACATTTGAAAGACCTGGTATTTAAATGAATAGGCTATATTAAGTTCCCACCTCCTAATCCCTGATTCAGCTAATGATATAATGCAAAGAATGACAAGCAGCACTCAGCACCAATATAGATCCAATTTGCGCAGCCGGAAGTACGTCCCACCGCAGACACACGGGTTCTGCCCGCCAAAGTATACTGAGTGTCCCGGCGTTACAAAATCACCAGTGCGCATGCGCTACCCATTCGCGCACACGCACCGCATAAAAAATGGCAAGACCTAACTTAAGATGGATGCCATTGTTAAATGTCCAAGTCTCTCTGAACTATTGAATGTGGCCGATGCTTTCAATGCCCTGACAGGGCTAGAGATAACATAAAGTGTCCCATAATCACTACACCTGAAAACAGTGGGGTGGTTCCTCTACAATATCGTGTAAGGTATATTTCTTTACCTAAGTTATTGAGATTTTTTGGATTTGACCAAACCCCTTACTTCTGGGATGAATACATCATCCTTGTTCTCTTTTTCCCTAGTTGGTATTGTCATTTTATCAGGTATCTTGGATTAAGCACAGTATACCTGTAGAACATTATTTGACAATTATTTTTGAACACCTCTTTGTCTGAATTCCAGCATTTTGGTCCCCTAGGTGACCCGGGATAATCATTTTTACAGGCTCCCCGAAACATGTTGGACCAATAGAGGATCATATCTGTCAATTTTCCTAGGGACAGGTTCCCGGGGAAGAGCGCCCTTTTCGGGGCGATCATCTTGCACTTTGGGGGAGGGACGTTTTTTATTGTCCCAGTATCCCCCCGGTTTTTTTCCAAAGGGGAGAGTTGGTTTAGTGGGGATAAAATTTTAAGTTATTTTTAAAAAAAAATTATATTTTAGATTTTTCCCCTCTTTTTTCCATGTGGGTTTTTGAAATCACCCGGGGGGTTTCTGGAAACCCCCCCCAAAAATTCATCTAGCGGTAGTAAATATTCCTTTTGTAACTACTTGGGGCCCTACTTTACATACCTAGCTCCCTTTGGGGCTCTACCTGCAAAGGCAGGGCGTAACAACCGGGGTACCGGGGTGCAGTTGCAAACGGGCCCCCTTTCGCTTGGGGGGGCCCCCGAGGCACTGCAAACCGGGCGTTTTTCCGCAAACCCCGGTAAAAAAACCCGCCCCTTTGGGGCCCCGCCGGGGCAGTGAACAAAAACAGTTCACTGCAGGGGGCCGGGGAGCTGGGGGGCCCCGGCCCAAACTCCCCCCGAACCCCCGGGGCCCCCCGGCCCAAAGCTTTCCCAAAGGCACGCTGCTGGGTTTAAGAGCAGGACGGGGGGCGCCGATCCCCTCCGCCTTTTTATTTCCCGCAGCCGGGCCCTTTTGGGCACGGGGGCGCGCGGGGTGACGCACATCACCGCCCCGCCCGCGGGCAGACGCAGAGCCAGCGGGGAGAAGCACAGAGCGGGCATCGGGGAACTTTGGACCGGGGTGAGAAGTTTTTTTATTTTACCTGCCCCCAAATCCCTTTGCCTAAAAGCCCCCATATGCCTACCTATAGCCCCCAAATTCCCCCCCTTTGCCCCTATACCCCCCCATATGCCTACCAAAACCCCCACCTTTGGGGCCCTTTAACCCCAAAAATTCCCCCCTTTCCGGGCCTTTAACCCCCTTTTTAAGCCCCATATCCTCCTATACCCCCCCAAATTATTTGCCGGGGGCCTTTTTCCCCCCAAAAATCCCCCTCCCCCTTTTTGGCCCCCTTAAATCCCTTTGGCCCCAATTTACCCCCCCCCCCCCAAAAATCCCCCCTGCCCCTTGGGGCCCCCCCTTTCCCCAATATGCCTGCCTTTACCCCCTCATAGGGACCTTTTGGCCTAATACCCCCCCAAAATAATCCGCCTATAACTCCCCATTATCCGGGCCCCTATACCCCCCCAAAAATATGCCCTGCCCATCCCCCCCCATATCCCTGCCTAAACCCCCCCAATTTTGCCGGGCCAAAGCCCCCATATGCCTCCCCTTTGCCTATACAGCCCCCTATAAGCCTCCCCTCCCCTAACAGCCCCCTATATCCTCCTGCCAAACGGGCCCCCCTAAAATTGCCTGCCTCCCCTATACAGCCCCCATATGCCTGCCTTTTAACACCCCCTTTATCCCGGGGCCTAACGGGCCCCCATATGCCTGCCGAATACCCCCAAAAAGGCCTGCCTGAAAAAACCCCCAAAAGGGCCCCTGCCTTCTACTTAATGGGGCCCCTTTAGCTCCCCAAAACCCCTCCCAAAATAGGGCCCCTATAAACCCCCACCTAAACCCCTGCAAACCTGAAAGGGGCTCCCTATACCCTACCAAAAAACCCTCCCTTTCCAAATAAGTTGGGAAAGTATTGGTTTAACCAAAAGTTTTGCCTTTTTTGGGGGCCCCATATTTTCCAAAACAAACCCGGCCTGCCAAAAATGAAAACCCCATATGGGCCAGGGGTCGGTGCGGGGAAAAGTCAAAATTCTAAGATTTTTTGTTTCAAAAATCTGCAGGGACAAGTGGTGGGGAGTTTCCCATCAAGGGGGACGGGCCCGGATGCAGAAAAAAGGGGGGAAAGTAAACAACGGGTTTTCCATAGAAACGTCACCTGTGAGCCCAAAAGTTTGAAACGAAACTGTAATCACTTATAGTCTGCAAAAGGCTGTGTACACTGCTTTTTGGGCTGACCCCTATATGGTCACGGTATGGGGGTAATAAACAGTCTGCAGTGCCTGTGTTCACTGGTGTCAAACCCCAAGGGGTTCACTGTATGATGGTTAAATACAGTCTGCGGCCCTGTTTACACGGGTTTAAAATACCACTATATTGGTCACTAAATTTTTAAATATTTTATTTTTTTTAACAGAAAATTTGTTCTTTTGAAATTATCATAAAGGGTAAGGGGGAATTTTTTTAAGTCACATGGGGTGGTAATTTGGGGCCCGTTTTTCTGGGTTTATAATCGGGGTTCCTTTTATGTAATAGTGTTATTGGAAATTTGGTCTTAGTATTGGGGGAATTTGTTTGGACCAGTAATGAGGGGTGATATTTATGGGGGGGTTTTGCCCCTTGTATTATCTAATTATCAAAACACGGGGCCCTGGTACATGGTCGGGGGTCGGGAGGGGGGGGGGGCCCCACCCAAAAAGTTTGGGGGGGCCCTGGCTTATCTATTTTTACCCCTGCCTGCAGCTCCGGGGGCCCTCCAATTTTTACGTACCAAAAGAAAGTGCCTTACAAACCAGCTAACAACCTATCTACTTACAGGGGGCCTACCCTATATGGAGCTTACCTACCTACCAAATTGGGGATGATTTACTTAAAGGGGATGTATCGCTTCATCAGTTGGGGTTTGTTTTCTTGAAGCTTGATTTTCTATTTCCCTTTAAAATCCGGGGCCCTTTTCTTCCCCTCCCTGCTGGGTGTTTCTTAATAAAGGGGAAACATCACCCCCCCCTTCCGTTCATGCTCGCTCCCGATTTAAGTGTGTCCCCCCCCCCTCTCTGATCCAAAAATTTCACTGCCTCTCCCCTATGCGGGTCTTATTTTTGAAAGACTGTTACAACCACAGGCCTGCATTCAGTCTAGACAGTCTTCTATGAACTCAGAGCACTGATCTCTTCTTCTCTCACAGCTGGAGGTTTGTTACAGTTGAATCCAGTCTTCTATGAACTCATCCACAGCACAGATCCGTCTCCCTTCTATGTTTACACAAGGCACTGAGGCACAATTAGGCTATTTTCTGATTGTAGAACCAGCTGCAGTGTTACTGTGGAGCTGCTGGCTGTGCAGAGTAAAATGTTGCCGGCCCCTTATTCTGAGTGAGAAAGGCAGGAACATAGTCTCCAAAAAATTGGGAATCTCGCAAGAGAACAGAGAGTGACTTTTGATCACTATATTTACTATTTTGCCGTAGGCAAACTTAAACTCTATCAGTTCTCTATCTGTTAAACACTAAAACGTAACTTTTATTATGTATAACTCTTAACCTCTATACACACTATTTAAAAACTTGATTTCTAGCCTTATCATTTAACCCTTTTTGCTTCTTAAAGAAGGAATAGCTCCTTTTCTATTATCAAGTCTGGTGGAACCCCACCTATTAACAGGAGAGCCTTATATCTATAGCAAAGTACTAGCTTCAGTAAGGGATCCCAAGCCAACTACTTGGGCAGTCGTCCCTAATCTCATAGACCCAGAACAAATAAGGCCCCCTTGTGACACCCCTGCAGCAGGTGACACTTGTAGACAGAGGTGAGAAATCACAATTTAAAACGTCATATCTGACCTCCCCGACATGTTTCGCCAGCTAACCTGGCTTCATCAGGGGTTAGAGGTCGGACCTCTAACATCTTAGATATGATATTTTAAATTTTGAAACTATTTTTAAATGTTTTAAACTATTACTACTTAAGGATCAAATAATACTGCCAGACCCTGACCAAACGTGACCCCCACATGTGAGCTGTACACAGGCTCTGAAGACATATACCACCGCCATACAGTGACCATATAGTGGTAGAAACTAGTTGTATGTAGGCTCAGCAGAAATACAAGTGATTACACTGCAGTTACATTTAGTGACTTACAGGAGACGTCTTTTCTCATCGGAGTCGTTCACGTTACCTTTTCTTCTCCATCCGGTTCACACCTTCATGCTGAGTTCTCCCGGCCAACACCCGTCCCTGCGGATTTGGACACAAATATCTTAGACTCCTCACATTTCCAGCAACTCCTTACTTATAGGTATATGTCCCCTCAGTTAGATAGGTGTATAGGTCCCCTCGATAGGAAGCTATATAGGTCCTTGCAGTTTGGCAGGCATGTATAGGTCCCCTCAGATAGGCAGGTATATATATGTCCCCTTAGTTACACAGGTATATAGATATGCCCCCTCAGTCAGGCAGGTATATACATGTCTCCTCAGTCAGGCAGGTATATAGATATAAGGTCACTCTCAGGCAGATATATAGACATAGGGTCACTCAGGCAGGTATATAGATATAGGGTCAATCTCTGGCAGGTATATAGATATAGGGTCACTCAGGCAGGTATATAGATATAGGTGTCACTCCCAGGCAGGTGTATATATATATATAAATATAATATATATATATATATATATATATATATATATAATATATATATATATAATATTTTATATAAATTTTCCCGTCTCAGGCAGGTATATAGATACGGGTCATTCTCAGGCAGGTAATAGTATGGTCACTCAGGCAGGTTAAAAAAATATGTCTTTCTCGGGGGAGGTATTATAGAATAGGGTACTCTCGGCAGGTAAAATTATATATAAGGTCATCTCGGCGGTTTATTTTTAAATAGGGGTCATCGGAGGTATATGATTAGTGTCTTCTCACCCAGGTAAAAGTATGGGGTCACTCCAGCAGGTATATAGATATATGTCATCCAGGGGATATAGTTTTGGGAAACTCAGGCGGGGTTATAGATGTAGGGTCACCGGGGGGTATATAGACATGGGTAAAATTTTGGCAGGTAATAGATAAGGTCACCGGCGGGTAAAATAGATTAAGGGTCACTCAAGCGGGTATAAGACATAGGGGTCATTCTGGGCGGAATACAAAAAATGGGTTTCACCTCAGGCAGGTATATAGATATAGTGTCATTTCGGGGAAGGTATTAGTATAGGGAAACTCAGGCGGGTAAAAAATATAGTGCATTCTCAGGCGGTAATAGATATTGGGTCATTTTTAGGCGGGATATGATTTTGGGGGGTCACCAGGCAGGTTTTAAAAAATAGGGTACTAAAAGCGGGTAATAGAAATAGGGCCCTCGGCAGGAAACCTCCATAAAAAATAACAACATTAAACTCCCTTACCCCCTTTCGTGGGACACGGGCGAGTCACCGCGCCAGCGCCCGGACGCTCCCCCGGGGCATTTCCCCTTGGGCCCCAACAGCTTATACGGATGTGGGGGCCGAGGGAGGGGAGCACCCGTTTAAGTTCCACTTCATCGGCCGCTGCCAGTTTTAGCGGGCACGGAGGCTATGATGACCCGGGGGGCCCCCCCCGCGGTGTGGACCCGTGGCCTACGGAGGACCCAAGGGATCCCCCGGAGGGCCGGGCCCCCAAAAATGTTTTGGGGAGCAGGGGCGCTCGCTCTCTGATCCGAAAGAAGACCCCTCGGGCTGAACCCCCCGCCCCCCATACCCGGGGGCACCCGGAAAATAAAACTCCCTTTGCAATCCCCTTTTTGCAAATGAAATCCAATTACAAAGTTGCTTTTTTTCACTGTCCCTTATTCTAAAAGGACCTTTTATTGAAATGTTAAAAAAACCCCCTTTTTAAAGGGGAAAATTTTACATGTTTCCAAGCAACTAAAAGCTGCTAAAGGGACTCTGTTATCTTCAATGTAGTTGCACATAAATTTGCTGTGCAGATCTGACGGGGGGTTGTAAAAGGGACTGCCCCCCAGGTGGGAAAACTTTTGGATTAAATTTTTCTCATAGAAAAAATCAAAAATTTTTGAAGCAAATTTTGGGGCCCTTTAGAGAAAAGAAAAATTAGAAACTAGGGAAAATTTATGTAAAAAAAGGCAATAGTGGCATTATTATCATTTGGGATATGGCGGGAGGGGGAAGGGTTTGTATCCCTGTGGGGAATAGTTTAAGGGGTTTTCTAAAAAGGGTTTAATGAGTTAACTTTTTTTTAGGGGAAAATTCTGCGGGGGGATGAGTTTTGGGCCCCTAAAAGTTGTCTTATTTGGTTTGGGGGCAGGTTTAGAAAAGGAAAAGAGAAAAACCAACCTGTGAAGGCATCCCCTTTTTTTTTTTTTTTTTTTTTTTTTTTTTTTTTTTTTGTGGGGTTTCTGGAAAATTTTAAACCTTTTCAAACTTTTTTTAATTTAAAATTTTATTTTAGGTAGGTTTTTTTGGGAGGTGGTATTATTTTCACCTAAGGTAGATGAAATAAAACCCCGAAGGTAGATATAACCCCTTTTTGGGTAGTTAAAAGGGCCTCTTATGGGTAGGTTTTTTGCCCCCTGTAAGTAGGCATATTCCTTCTGTAGGCAGGGATATGCCCCTTTGTAGGTATTTTTTAAAACCCCACCCTGGGGGTTTGGTTTTAGGCCACTCTTAGTTTTGGTTTCCCATTTTAGTTTAAAATTTTGCTCCTCTGTAGGTAGGTTTATGAATTTTGGTAGGTGGGATATACCCCCCCTGTAGGAGGCTAAAAAAATTAAAAAAAAAGACACTCACCTCTCCCTGTTCAAAAAACCAAGCAGCCACTAAGATGCCATGACACCGCTTAGGGCCCGGGGGAATGGGGTTTTCTTCGGGGTTTCAGCCTAGCAGACTCAGCGGTGCAGGAGGTGTGATGACACGGCTGCATCATGCTGTCTGAAAGGCTGATCTGTATATACAGTGCTCATTGAGCATTCTATATGCAACAATCAGAAGGGCAAGAACAGTAATAAACTATCCCTGCCTTCTCTTTGAAGAGGCAGCTGCGAAATTTGGGGCCCGTGTTTTTTCTCTGCACGGCCATTTTAGTTCCCGGGAAAACCCGGGACTTAAAAAAAAAATTGTGTTCGCTTAATTAAGGATCCCAGGCTGCATCCCCCCAAAACAACCCACGGATTATTAAGGGAGTGGAAAACCTTTGGTTCTTTAAAGTTGTTTTTCCTTAAAATTTTTTTTGGGAAACCCAAACTTTTTGACCACTTGGTGGCCCAGCGATACTGTCTGAAAATGTAAAGTGTTGGCATTGTGCAACTCGCTCCATGGGTTTTAAATTTAAAAAGGTAGGGGGTTTAAGCGGGCTGAGGATTTCCTTTGGGGGGGCCAGGGAGACTGTGTACAAAAGACTGGTTAACCCTGAAAAATTCATATAAGTGCTTTAGACTGTGGTAGGAGGAAGTCTCTATGAAACCATAAAGACACAATGGTTTGGGGGAAGGCGAGCACCCCATGGGGCCCTGTTAAAGGGTTTAAATCGAAAAGGGGGCCCGGCTTTTACCTATTCTGAGTTTAAGTGCTAACGTTATCTGTTCAAGAGTAGATAGCCTCTAAATGTGCGGAAAAAAACCAAAATTTTGCCTCGAAGGAGACTGTAACCTTTAAGCTTGGGTTTCCCTTTATTTTGTTTTACTAAAAAAAAAAAAAGTGTATGTGACTTTCTAGCAGCAGTGTAAGCCCCATTGCATTCTAGTTTTTTTTTGTATTTTTAAATTTTATGTTGGTTTAAAAAAAAAGTTCCCATCCAAAAAAACCCCCAATTTTCAATTTTTTGTACATTTTATAGGATCTAAAATTTGAGCTTTTTGGGGAAGGGTGGGCCCGTCTGGATTACTACAAAAATCTCAAAAAATTTTGAAAACAAACAAAAAGTTCATTCATGGTCCATTTTTCAAAAATCAAAGGGAAAAAACCTTTTATTTTATAATTTTAAAACACACAGGGGCGATATTCTTCAAGCGTTTTTTCTTTTATTGTGGTTTATTTTTGGCTTGTTTGCAAAGGGAAGCATTTTGTGTCTAAAAATTTTTCCCGGTTTGGATGCTGTGGTGACCTTCCCTTTTAGCAAAGTGGACCAACACCCGCAGATGGACTGGTTCACAAACCGTCCTTTACTGGGGGGAAAAATCACACTGGGGTCTCAAGTAACTTGGTTTTTGGGGATCTACTCTTACGCCGCTCTGGGCCTCGATTTTTAAAAAGAAAAGCAAAATTTTTCTTTCATTTAAACGGGCCCGTCCCCTTTTTTCTCCTTTTTTCCCCGTTAAGAGGCTTTTTTTGGGTTTTTGGGGGGGAATTTTGTGGTTTTCACAAGGGGAAAGTGGGCAGTTTAAACCTTGCCCGTGATACGTCTTGGGGTGGTGGCTTTAAGCCCCAACTTTCCCGCCGCAAAATTCCCATTTTTCCCATAAACTCTCCCTTTTCTTGAATGCCTTTTTTTGGGCAAAGTTTTTAAAGGGTGGGTTAAACCCCTGATGCTTGTGCCCCTTTTTTTAAACCCACTTTTTCCCTTTCCCCTCAAATTTCCCTTAAAATGTTTTAAAAAAGCACTCTGTGAAAAAGCCGCTTCTTTGCAATGACCTTTTGTTTCCTTATCCTCCTAGTGGGGGGGTTTTCAATGATTTTTCCCCTGGACCAAAATTTCAATTCAGCCCCGTTTTTCCCCTGATTGTTTTAGTGTAATGAACCGATTGAGGGAAAAGTGGGGAGAACTTCTGCCCCTTTGGGGTGTTACAGGCCCTTTTGCCCTGGGCCCCTGGCCCCCCCATCTTTTTTAGACTCAAGGCCTTAGGCCTAACAGACGTTAGTTGTGCATCTTGACGCAGGACACCTCCGCCGAGCTTCACTAGGATACTATAGATAGTTTGTTCGGGTGGGGGGGCGTTAAAGGGGGTACTTGGAGAAATGGGGGTTTCTAAGGGTTGTGTTTCAAATTTTTGAAAGGGCGAGTGGGGGCTAAAGGGAAGTCATTAAAGGTGGTTGGACCGGGTGCAAGAAGAAAAGGGGTTTAAAGTGAAGGGCCCTTTAGAGAAGAGGTTTATTTGCTTCACTGGATGAAGGAAACCGTGTATACATTGATATTAAACCCCTATATTTTCCTTTTTTGGTGGTAATATTGGTTTTTTTATACTGATCTTTTTTCATAATAGTTAGGGGTTTTTTTCAGTCAGTATGTGGTTGGTTTAAATTTTTGGTGTGTTCTGGTGGTTAATTTAGGTCCTTTTTGTAAAAACGTTATTGTAAAGTTTGGGGGTTTGGGAGTTGTATGTTTGGGGGTTTTGTACAGTAAGGTATTTGCCCTTTTATTATCTAGGGACTGGCCCCAATTTAAAAATTTTTAAATAAAAAGGTGTAGTCGGGGGGAAAAGGGTTGGGGGGGAGGGGGGGGGGGGGCCCAAAAATTTAGTTTTAGGGTCCCTGTTTTTCTAGTTACAAACCCTTTTCTTTTTTTCCCCGGGAAAAATTTGGAAAACCATGGGCAAAACCCTTTTTTGGGAAAAACCAACATGTTATTTTTGAGCACTATATGGAATGAAAGGGGTGCTCTGATTGGTTGCTATGGGCGAAAAAGTGAGTATTAGAACTAGACAGTTTTCATACATGTGGCCCCAAGTCAACAATAAAGACCTTTCTCACATTTTATAAAAATTCTGATTTTTGGGTTTTCATTAGTTGTGTCACAGTTGGTCCCGCAGCTGTGGGTCGGGCTGAGGGCGCACCCGTGTCTGGCCCATGCCCCCTTGCTCCAGGTACGAGTACGCCGCAGTCCCAGGGCGGGCCGTGGGGTTCCCCCCCCCCCCCCCCCGCCCAAAGGGTTTTCCCCTTACCCCCCCATGCTCCTGTACCCCGCGGCTCTTGCCCGGCCCGCTGTGCGCGTCACGCCCCCTAGGACTATCGCGGTGCTTCTTTGAAATTTAAAGGGCCAGCGACCGTAATTGGTTTTTGCTGGCCGCTGGTCCTATATGGTTTTCCGCCCCGGGACTTTTCCCGCCGGATTATTATGGGCCCAGCCTTTAAGAACGTTCTAAGTGCGTCCTAGTCTTCTTCGGTTTGACCCTCTCGCAAGTCTCCTACCTCGAACCTTTGCCGCCTGCCCCGCCCCCCGCCTGCCCCCAAAACGTTTTACGCCTCACGATTTGATTTCCATCTCACCCTTGGCGCCACCGCAAGAATGAGTCGTGGAAGCGACCGGTATTTCCGCCGCAGCAAATCCACCCCCTTTGGGGGGGTCTGATGAAAACGGGTGCTACTTAGACTCCGCCCCTGGCGTGGCTTACACCATCGCTTGCGGTGGTCCAGCGGATCCACTACCGCTGTCCATAACAGTAAGCTATAGACATCCACAATATATGGGTTTCTCAATCTGACCTCAATTATAGACATTAATTAGCTTTGCAATGATATTCTAATTTTTTGAGGTGCACTAGTGTAACTCCACAGTCTTTTTTTTTTTTTTTCCAAAAACTGTTTCTTGAGTTTTTCATATACACTGACAAGCAAAATGATAATAATTAACTTTCGACTACTTTCAGGCTCCATATCTCACCATGCACTACAGCTTTGAGAAATGAGACTACAAT
Organism: Phyllomedusa bahiana; assembly: GCA_025379985.1. NCBI lineage: Eukaryota > Metazoa > Chordata > Amphibia > Anura > Hylidae > Phyllomedusa > Phyllomedusa bahiana. Next base: position 25,960 of record JAODAL010023898.1, on the reverse strand, counting down.
CATTTTATAGACAATCATCTTGGCTATCTCCTATATTTATTTGACTTGCAACTCTTTAGCATGTGCATAGTTATGCAGATTCTTGTCATGTAACTGCACTGTTACTGTTTTGCTCCTAAATATATAAATTGTAAGTTTTATTTTGTTAGTATTTTGTAAATCCACCTTTGCCTTTCAACACTGCCTGAATCAGGACTGTGAAAAGGTATTCTGGTGCAATAGGCAAATAAGGCATATAGTGCCCCCTCTTATGTAAAATTCAACTCACTCCATACCTTTGTGTATCATTCCTACCTGGGATGAAATGGAGCCTGCCATCAGCTACCCATCGTCCTGGCCATGGCCTGAAACTTTCTCTGCATGCTCTTGATCAGTTTTAGAAAGGGAAGATCTCTCCTTAAGGAGAGCACCGAACGAACGGCTTGTAGAGTTTTTGTTTTGCCTTTTCGCCCTCTATTAGCATCTGATATCACAAGGCATTATGGGAAAGGGGGGTGAGAAGCCCACAGCGCCCTCTGTTGGTTGGGAACTAAAACCTCAGTTTTGCTTTTGACCCACCGAGTCTTGAGAAAGCAAAAAGGATTTTTTAGCCAAGCCAGTATCTCTCATCCACAGACAACGCTGTTTTGGAATTTTTGTCCCTCTTCAGTGCAGAGTAGAGAAGATACTGGCTGGCTGTGTGGGAGGCATCGGTTAGCTCAGGAAGTTTTAAGCATGTCTCGACCGAAATATGATCCCAGGACTCTTCTACATATTCCCAGTGTGTGCATACTGGTCGACTCACATGGGTACAAATATAGCTGTATCTTCAACTCTACCCACATGTGTTCAATTGGGTTGAGGTCTGGGGACTATGGAGGCTACTCCAGCAACTCTACTTCATTGTCACTTGCCAATCTCGACGTATGCTTCGGGTCGTTGTCCTGCTAGAGCATGTTGTCCTTTCATATCCATTTTACTTGAGTATAAGAATTAACTCATATTGTAGGATACTTACATATAGCTCAGCATTAAGACTACCATCGATCCTGGTCAAGTATCCAATGCCTTTGGCTGTGAAACAACCCAATATCATCAGGCTTCCTCCATGGTTGAGGCTTCTTCATCTTTTTTCAGGCTATCATTCCACACCTGTGTAACGCGCGTTGCATGATGATTGCATGAATGTCTGTGATCTCACTATTACGAATTATACAAGTCAACTCCACTGCCGTGTCTGTCATGGTAGAACTGATAGAACCTGTGATGAGCCGACTTGTTGACTCTGATATTTTGCCTGGACGGCCACCTCTTGACTTTTAAATGGATAGATGGACTTAATTTCGTATTCTTCCAACTATCATGGTGCTCAAATTATTTGTTAATTTTTGGCCGAGAGACCACAATCAATCAGTTGGATTATGTTGTTTCTCTCTTATTGGTAAATTTTCTTCATGGCTGATCCTTGATTCATATTGGTAACCTTTTGCTTGGGAATCAACCTAATAACACAATGAGCTATTAGGAAATGTGAAAACAGGTTGTAATTTGTAGTACACAAGAAGAAAAAGATTGTTCCATCAGAGTCTGCAGAGTCTTGCAAGTCAAACTACTGTATGAGATAGCCAAGATGATTGTCTATAAAATGATGATACTCTCACATTCAAAACTGTAGTGAATGGTGAGATATGGATCCTGAAAGTCAAAAATTTTAAACATTGTTACCCCTTAATTTCCCGGATCTATAATTTATCCACAAATTTGTGTATTCTTCGTGACTGGTTCTCTGGATTCTGCACGTACTCACCTGGGGACTTGGAAGCTTGCCTATACCCGCATACAGTGTCGGACTGGGGGGTCTGGGGCCCACAGGGGAATTGTTCTTGGGGGGCCCACCATACTGTACATGAAAATATTACCGGCCTCTCGGACATAAACACGCCCATTTTACCATATAATACAGTGTGCAAAACAGAACTGAATTGTGTAGTACAATAGAAAGAGAGCACATATCTGCTGTAAAAACAACATGGGACCAGGGCTAAGTAGCTCCATCCATATCCCCCCCAACCCACATAAATTATCCCCTCCAGCCACATACAATATCCTGCCCCCTTTTCACATACAATATCCCCCCCCAAACCCACATACAATATCCCCCCCCCAACCTTTTCCCCTTTTGGTCACGCACCCCCCCCACCTTCTAATATAATCCCCGAGGAAAGTTAAGTGTAACCCTATCACGGGGGTCAGGGCCCCTTTACATGGAAATTATCCCGGGCGCCGATATAACCAAAAAACACCCCCCTATAGAAAATTTTTAATAGTGATCAAACCCAGCTCAGGTATAACCTAAAAAACCCCACAATATAGAGACCACATAGGGCCAACACAGCTCGGTATAAAAAAATTAAAACCACCATAATTAAAACCAAAATGGGGGCCCAAACCCACTACTCTTTTTAAAACCCTTTCCCAACACCCCCAAATTTTAGGGGAACCCTTTAAAAGGGGTCAGGACACCACTCAGGAAAAAAACCTACAAACCCCGCCATTAGAGACCACATAGAGGTCAAAACACCAGAACAGGTAAAACCCTACAACCCCCGCCTTATGGAGCCCAAACAAAGGGCCCAAAACCCTACCCTCAGGTATAACCAAACAACACCACCATTTTAAGACCACAAAAGATGTCAGACACAGCTCAGGTAAAACCCTTTAAAAACCCCCACCATATAGGGGCCCCAACAAAGTTTTACAGACACCAGCTCAGGTAAAAACCCTAAAACCCACCACCATATAGAGACCCCCAAAAAAGGCCCGACCCACCCACAGATATAACCAAAAAAAACCCGCCATATAGGACCCCCAAAAAAAAGGCCCCCCCCCCCAAACCCCAGCTCAGTATAACCAACAACCCCGCCCCATATGGGGAGACAATAGAGGTCAGACACCAGCTCGGGTAAAACCCTAAAAAACCCCAACCCCAATAGAAAACCACTTAGAGGCCCGGGGACCCCCAGCTCGGGTAAAACCCTTTACAAACACCGCCTTTATAAGACCAAATAGAGGGTCGACACCAGCTCGGGAATACCCAACAACACCGCCATATAGAGCCCAAACATAGGGGGTCAGACACCCCTTCAGGTATAACCTAAACACCCCCAATATAGAGCCACATAGTTAGTTTCCACCCTCGGGTAAACCTACAACACCCCCCAATAGGGGCCCACATAGAGGCCCCCCCCCCAGACACCACTCATTATAAAAAAACAACCCCGCCATATAGAGACCCACATATTTGTTTACCAGCTCAGGAAATAACCTCAACACCGTTTTTATAGAGCCCACAAAAGGAGGCCCGGACACCAGCTCAGGTAAAACCTACAACACCGCCATATAGAGAGCACTTTAAGGTCAGACACCAGCTCAGGTATAACCTAAAACCCACCTCAATATAAAACCCCACATAGAGGCCCGACCCAAAGCTCGGTATAACCTAAAAACACCCCCAAATTATAGAGCCCACATAGGGGTAAAAGACCCCAGTCAGGTATAGCCTAAAAACACCGCCATATAGAGACCACATAGAGGTCGGGAACACCAGCCCCCGGTATAACCTACAACCCCGCCATATAGAGACCACATGGGAGGTCGGGGACACCAGCTCAGGTATACCTACAACACCGCCATAAAAGAGACCACATAGGGGCCCGGGACACCAGCTCGGGTATAACCCTTACAAAAACCGCCTTTATGAGACCAATTTAGTTAGATACCACTCAGGTAAAACCCTTAAAAACACCGCCAAAAAAAGGACCACATAGGGGTCAGAAAACCACCCGGGGAAAAACCTACAACCCCGCCATATAGAGACCTTAAATTTAGATACCAGCTAAAGGTTTTAACCCCCAAAACCCCCAAAATTTAGAGACCACATAGAGATCGACACCAGTTTGGGTCAAAATCACATTACAGGGGGAATACAGCACTGATACAATATGAATAAAAAAAAACCCCTAAAAACCAGGGACTCACCGGAGTTGTCAAAATTGTGAGTGGTTCTCCCCTTTTAATGTTCCGTTCTTGTTCCCTTTTCTTTTGAAATCCGTTCCACACCGCCACGAGGACTTGTCCCGGGCCCAACAGCATCCCGCAGAAATTACACACAAATATTTTAGAATCCCCCAATTTTCCCAGCACCTTTTAAATCTTTTTTCCACCTCTGTAAACTTTTCCCCCGGGGGGGGAGAGTGGGGACAAGCCATAAATTAGAGGCCTAGATTTCCCAAGGGGCTGGAGGGTGGGGAGAGAACTAACCCCCGGGGATAATCTACAACTATGGGCTGCTGGGCCCCCTCAATTATATTACCAGGTAGGTAGCAAGAAACCCAAAGGGAGGGAGGGCAAAAAGGCAAAGGCCCCCGTCGTAGGGAGGTGGTTGCCCCCAGTTTTGGGAAGCTGTAGGGGAGTTTTGGGTCCCCTTTAATAGGCGCCCAAACAGTTAGGGACCCCCTTTTGGTAAATAACAGGCAGTTAGGGGTTCCCAATTTAAGTAGTAAAGGCAGTTAAGGCCTCCTTTAGGAGTTTGCAGGGGTTTTGGGGTCTCCTTTAGGGGAGTTACGGTATTAGGGGCCTCCTTTAGCTAGTGTGGGGAGGAAGTCAAAGCCCCCCCCCCCCCCCTTTTGGGTACGTGTAGGTAGCCCGGGGGCCCCTTTTAGTATTTAGGGAGCCCCGGGCCCCCGTAGGTAGTTTAGGGCCCCCCCGTGGTAGTCAAAGGCATCCCTTTAGGTAAGGCAGGGCCCCCCCTTTTAGTCAGGGGCCCCCCTGTAAAGGGAATTTAGGGGGCCCCCTTTAGGTAGCCCCGGGACCCCTTTTTAGCAGGGCCCCCCCTTTTTGCCCCAAAGGGGCCCCCTTTTAGCCAGGGGCCCCCCCTTTGGTAGCCAGGGGCCCCCCCCAAGGGGGCCCGGGGCCCCCCTTTTGGAGTCAAGGGCCCCCCGTAGGAAGTCAGGGGACCCCGTAGGTAGCCAGGGCCCCCCTTTTAAAATCAGGGCCCCTTTTGTACTCGGGGCCCCCCTTTTAAGCCAGGGCCCCTTTTTTTAGCCAGGGCCCCCCCTTTTTTGGTAGCCCGGGGCCCCCCCCTTTTAGTCAGGGGCCCCCTTTTTGGGAGCCAGGGCCCCCCCTTTGGTTTTTCCCGGGGGCCCCCTTGAAAACAGGGGCCCCCTGTAGGTAGCCAGGGGCCCCTTGTGCAGGGCTCCTTTTTTAAAATCAGGGCCCCTTTTTTAAATCAGGGCCCCCTTGTAGTCAGGGCCCCCCCCCCCTTTTAAGCCCGGGCCCCCCTTTTATTTAAAGGGGCCCCCCCTTGTAGCCAGGCCCCCCCCTTGTAAGCCAGGGCCGGCCCGTAGGTTCCAGGGAACCCTTTTTAGTGGGGGCCCCTTTTTTCAGCCTGGGCCCCCCCCCCGTAGCCCCCGGGCCCCCCTTGTAAACCAGGGCCCCCTTTGTGCTAGGGGCCCCCCTTGGCCAGGGCCCCCCTTGGGGGCCAGGGGGCCCCCTTTTAGGTTTCCAGGGCCCCTTGTGTCAGGGGCCCCAGTAGGTAGCCAGGGCCCCCCCCCCTTTTAGCCCGGGGGCCCCCCCTTTTTAAACCAAGGGGGCTCCCTGTAGTTTGAGCCCCCCCCCCCCCCTTTAGCCAGCCCCCCTTTTTAAACCAGGGGGCCCCCTTTAGTTAAGCCCCTCCCTTGTAGCCAGGGCCCCCCTTTTAGCCAGGGACCCCCCCTTGTTCCCGGGACCCCCTGGGAGTCAGGGCCCCCCCTTTTTTAAACCAGGGGCCCCCGTATTTGAGCCCCCCCTTTTTGCCGGGACCCCCCCGTAGGTCCCGAGCCCCCCCCTTTTTGGGAGCCAGGGACCCCCTGTAGTCGGGCCCCCCCTTTTAGCCAGGGGCCCCTGTAAATCAAAACCCCCCCTTGAGGCCAGGGACCCCCCTTGAAACAAGGGACCCCCCCTTTTTTAGCCAGGGTTTCCCCCGTAGGGCACGCCCCCCCTTGTAACCCGGGACCCCCCCTTTTAGCCAGGGCCCCCTTTATCAGAGCCCCCCCCCCCTTTTTCCAGGGACCCCCTGTATCAGAGCCCCCCTTGTAAATCAAAGGGGCCCCCCTTGGGAGCCAGGGACCCCCTTTTTTCAGAGCCCCCCCCCTTTTAGCCCCGGGGGCCCCCCTGTGTCAAGGCCCCCCCTTTTTTGCCAGGGACCCCCCCTTTTAGCAGGGACCCCCCGTAGTCAAGCCCCCCCCTTGTTGCCAGGGACCCCCCGGAAATCAGGGCCCCCCTTTTTTTGCCCAGGGAACCCCCCGTAGGGCAGAGCCCCCCCCTTTTATCCGGGACCCCCCCGTAGTCAAGCCCCCCCTTGTAGTCAGGGACCCCCCTTTAGCCAGGGGGCCCCCCGTAGGGCAAGCCCCCCCCCCTTGTTTGCCAAGGGGGCCCCTTTTGTCAGAGCCCCTTTTTGTAGCCAGGGAAACCCCCCTTTTAACCACGGACCCCCTGTAGTCAGAGCCCCCCCCCCTTGTACCTGGGGCCCCCCCGTAAATTTTAGGGCCCCCTTGAAGCCAAAGGGGCCCCCTGTATCAGAGCCCCCCCCCCTTTTAGCCCGGACCCCCTGTAGTAAGGGGGCCCCCCTTTTACCAGGGACCCCTAGGAGTTTAAAAAAAAAAAACAAAAAAAAACAAACAGCCACTTACCTGGCTCTGGCTCCTGCTCCGACCGCCGGCTCCGTACTGCCGCCCTGCATAGGCGGCGCGGTGAAGTGACGTCACCGCGCCGCCTACGTCAGCCTGCCGGGAAGATCAGCGGAGCGCAGCACTAGTGGCGCTGTGCTCCGCTGACACCGCGCAGCCCCATTAGTCCCCGGCTACCCGGCCGGTCTCTGAGCGCTCCGGACGCAGGTCCCGGGCGTCCAGTGACCGGATGCGCGGCCGGGCCCCGGAGAGCGGCGGCACTGCCTCCGGGGCCCACAGCGGCTCGGCAGGGGGGCCCACCGGGGGATTCCCCGCTCCCCCGGTGGCCAGTCCGAGCCTGCCCGCATACCTATCTAATAAACTTATTACATCTCCCCTATAGTGCTCTCCCTCAAGAGGGGAAAGAGAACCCCTTATTTATGGCTCCCTGGAAAATTTGGCGCGCTGTTCGTAGGCAACGAGGCCTATCACCAGAATTCTCCTTGGGACTTAGGTTCCTCAAAAACCCGGCTTTTCAGCATGGCAAACCTCACCCAATTTTCAAATATTGGACAGAACGAGGTCTTTCCAAACTGGGAGATCTAGTGGATGTCCAGCGGAAAAAGCTATTGACATTCAATCAAATATGTGTTAGGTTTGACTTTGTTCGCCCGCATTTATTTAATTTCTTACAGCTACAAAGTTATGCAATAGTGTCAGTGGGATCCTTTCGTAGGGAAGATTGGGAAGACAATGTAGTTACCACGCTCTCTAAACTTCCAGACCTGCGGGGACACATATCAACATTCTACACGCAACTTAGATCCCTTATTGACTATGGCTCTAGACCCACAGGCCTTTGCAAGTGGACTAGTGACATCTCAAACTTACACCTTGTAGAGGTGTTGACAGCACATACCCGATTGCTCAAGTATATTCCTAGCGTTTCTTACTGGGAGATGTCCTTGAAAATTATGCATCGAGGCTATGTATCCCCAAACCGGAAATTTTTGATGGGAGGAAGCTCGTCGCCAGATTGTCTTAGGTGTGGAGAAACTATTACAGATTTGATGCACTGTTTTTGGCGCTGCCCGATAGCTAGAACCTTTTGGAGACGCATACACCTCTTTGTCCGAACTCACACATCTGCAGATGTCCCCCTCTCGCCAATGTGGGCCATCTTTGGAATCCTGGACTAAAATTTACAGTTATCGCATTATACTAAAAAATTACTTGTCTGCATTTCGGCTGCAGCTCATAAAACTATTTTACAAACATGGATGGGATCTACCCACCCATCCCTATGTATTTTCCTAGAGAAATTATCATTTTTGCTGTGAATGGATTGGGTGGACTCTTCTATACAGAAAGAGTTGAAAGTTCAGGAACTTTTTCTGACTTGGCAACCCATCATAGACATCCTCCCAGTGCATATAAGAACCCGCATACACTCCTGTTTTCAGTCAACCACCTGGTGTTTAGGATGTGTCGCTGGAGGCCAACCCACAATACCTGATCATCCGGTTCCCGTAACTGTTGGAGTTTGACATGCCGAGTATTCCGTTGACCCTTCATAATCGGGATGGTGGACGGTCCATACTTCCTCCCGGTCTCTTCTCCCCCTCCCCTTTTTTTTTTTCTTCTTCTTTTCTTTTCCCCTCTCTCACACTTCCTCATTCTCCTTCCCCTCCTCCTTATGTTTATATGCTTTATTTACTTAAATGCAGACTCTCTGGTCATTTTATGTATGTTGCCTTGTCCTATGGTAACTCATGCCACCAACCCATCTAGCTGTTTCACGTCTGTTAGGTGGAACTTGTTTCCCGGTTACATAATATATTTTACTATTTTGTGGAACCATTCTACAACTTCCGGTGCTTATATACAGACTCTATATATGCTTACTATAATTCTAGGTTACAAGTCTTAGACAGATTTGAGGCTTTGCTGGCTTAGATTCAACCTCTCGGGTCCCCCTGGGAGGTTTGATGCAATGATACTTTATTTTATGAACTCAACTCTTTGCTCCACGTTTATTAGGTTGGACTTTCGTATCTTGATTTTTTGATATAGCTACCCCACCACCCTCAGCTAGAACCACCACCCCACGATCTTCAGATTTAATACACGGACCTTTTATGTGTTTTCCAAAACTTAGGTTGTTTTCTTTTAAATGGATCACTTGTTATGTTTGCTAAACGTTAACGTCTATGGCCATTCTGGAGTGACATGTACAAGGATATCCCATGCTGTCAATACAATTTATTGATCCACATTTACTAATTGAACCTTTGTTCATCTTCCATTATGTGGAACCATTTTGCAATCTTTGGTCTGCGCACATGGACCTTCTATATGTCCCTCATGATTTAGATAATAAGCTTTAGACTGTTTTGACGCTTTAACAGCTTAGCTTCAATCCTCCTGATTCTTCTTGGAGGCCTGATGCACTGATGGCTTGTGCAATACACACAGCCATCGGTCCCACATTCATTAGGCTAAATTTTTTGCTTCTTTATTAACTATTGTGCTTATCCTGATCACTCACGAATGGCCAATACAATGTCAGTCTGTGTTATCAACATAGGTTATGTCTTTCACCATTTAAGTGGTAATCTTTGGAACCACTTCTTACAAAATGTATTACCTGCTTGGCCTTCCCTCTTTCTTTTGCATTTGTCCACTCCCCTCCCCCCCGCCCGCCCGAGTTGCCCCCCTGTATTTCGTGTTTTTCTTTAAGTACACCATGTTGGAGTCATGGTTTGTTCCTATTTGGAAAATGTTAATAAAGATATTATTTTTAAAAAAACATTGTTACCCTTTTGCTTGTCAGTGGACAAATAACACATAAAGCACATTGCAGAAAATTAGACACGAGGATCCATAAATGTATAGAGATGGTACATATTATATATCATACAGAAAATGTATCTGTGGGACAAGTTCATTTATTTTCTAATTTGTTTAATTGTTCCCTTTTATTGTCTTTAGTTAATTATAAAATTCTTTGGGATTCGAAAATTTGGGCTCTGGATATCTAAAATGTTTGGGGAGCTAAAGAGTTGGGAGTGGTACAAAACGAGACATCTTGGAGAAGCTGTCGGTGACCACCAGAACGACTGTATGAGCAGAATAGGGAGGTAAATCTGTAATAAAGTCCATGAAAATATGGGTCCAGGGCTTTCAGGTATAGTTAGCGTCTGTAGAAGTCCAGAAGGTTTCAGACATAAAGAATTGTTACAGGCACAGGTAGAACAAGTGAGGACAAAGGGAGATATCCCAATACGTATGCGTCATTGTTTTGGTGTATTGTGCGCCAAAAAACCTGTTGATGCCCTATTCTCTATATAAATGAACGGTAATATACCAAAACTAGGCGCATTATACGCCAGGCACAACACATTTGAATGTGCCTAATGTAGGTGCATTAAATAGGTTAGCAATGATATGCTATACGCCTAAATTATGCAATGCGCCTAGACAGGCGCATCAATTTTACAATACAAGGTAGACCACACACCAGATTTTTGACAGGTTCGTTCATTCATGCGCACTTTACACTGATTTAATGTGCCTTAAAACTGTTTTCGGACATGCCGCCCAAAATCATTGACATCTTGAGAGTGATTGGGTCATCAATATTGTCGAGAAATCAGCAACAAAGATATTCGAATTTCCGGGTGGCCGGCAAGCTTGGAAGAGTGGTCCCAATGAAGAATTTGTTTCCTCCAGGCTGGGCATACAAACGTTTTTCCAGAAGGGATCCGTTGTAGGTCAATGGGGGCAGAGGTGATCAGACGCTTTGGGGAAATGATTTGCTGCTCTTTGGAGTTAAGTCCCGCATGAACGGGAAAGAGTATCTGCTTTCACATTCTTCTCCGCAGGCCTAAAATCAAGCATGAAGTCAAATCTGGAGAAGTAGAGAGACAAACAAACCTGTTGGGGATTTAAAAGGGTTGTTTCATTGCATTGATTCATTTTTCCCTCAGCCGGGTTTTTTTTGGGTTTTTGTTTAAAATTTTGGGGGGTGGGGTTTTATGGCTTCTACTAGGCTGCAGAAAGCTAGGTCTGAAAGCTTTTGGAACAGTGTTGGCAGCCTATCGGGAGAGATCAACGGGGTCTGTAGCTATAGCAAACCCACGGGAAAGCTGATCCCCAAGCCCACCCGGAGGGGTTATCTTAAAATTTTAGGTCGGCACTTTTAAAATGGACACTTTTATTGCAAAGTGACTTGTTTTTCCCAAGATTTTTTAACAAAAAAAGCAATCCTTGTAGTGAGAAAACCCCCCTTTTAAAAGGGCTGTGCAGTCTGTAGAAAAAAGGAGTTTTTTACAATATTTTTTCACGGATGCGACCCCTTTCCCAAAAAATTTGGAGCCATTTTTTGGGAATCCCTTTTTTTAAAGGGGCCCCCAGTTTTTTTTTTTGGTCCCCAAAGTGTAGTTCCTTTCCGCTGGGGAGAAGGTTTTTGAGAAGATTTTCAATTCAAAAGGTTTATTGAGTTTTCGAATAATGCCCTTAACAGGGGCAATGAATTTAAATTTTTGAGTCATAAAGAAAAACGTAATGATCAACATTCCCATAACTTAAGGTTCACCAACTAGGGGTCAAATAGTTGTAATGACAAAAAATTTGTAAAAGGCGGGGGTTTCCTTTACAGGGGGCCCAAAAGGGCAGGGTAAAACCCAAAAAACCAAAACGGGGAATATTTAACGGGGAAATGTTGGCGTTTCGGGGGCCGGGTTTTTAAAGAAAAAGAAAAAACCCGGGTTTTAAAAAGCGGGGGGGGGAAAAAGAGAAAAAAAAAAGGGGGGGAGGAGGGGGGGGGTCACCTACAGAAGCTCGGTCCCCCAAAAATCCTCCCCCCCCCCCACCCCCCCCCCCCCCCCCCCCCGGACCCCGGGGACCCCACCCCCCCCCGATCACCCCCAAAAAAACCCCCTAATGACATTGATGAAAAAGGGTGCAAAAGGGAAACCTTAATAACTCAAATAGTTAAAGCCCCAAATTTTTGGGGGACAAAAAGATACGTTGCCCAAAGGGAAGCCCATGTCCGGATAAGGCTGGTGGTTGTCACCCTCTGATCTGGCAAACCAGCTCCTCCATGCGATAGTGAGACCCCACTTCCTCTATCCAACCCTAAAGGGATGGGGGGGAAAGTTTTTTTTTCATTTGCGGGGGATGCCGTTTTTTGGGCCTGTAACAAGCTTTCTAATGAGAGATTTTTTGTATGACAGTGGGGTTTTGGGAAAACTTTAACGGGAAGGGGAAACTCCGGGGAGCCCGGGAAAATAGCCCCCCGTACAGCCCCTGGGTTTGGGCTGTAAGCACTGCTGCCCCAAAAAGGGTTTTAATGGGGGTGCCCCGACCCCACCAAACTTTGGGACATGTTGCCCACCCCGAGCCAAAACGCCAGCGGGGTTGCCCGGGAGTACTCGGCCCCCAAAATTTATGTAAAAAAATGGCACCCTTTTCCCATCCGCGGACTTTAAAAACGGGTTTTTTCTTGGGGGCCTTTACGGGCCCCTTGCGGTTTTTTGGGGTTTAATTAAAAATTTGTCCCAAACTTTTTCCTGTGTTAAAAGCCCCTGTTTCGCCCCCTCTCCCAAAGGGACTGGCGAAAGAGGTGGGGAAATTCCATCTTGGCCCAAAAAGCAGCAGTGGGGAGTCGAAAATAAGTGTCGGGGGGGGGTCTGTGCGACGCATACCCTCGAAGGGAGTCATCTTACGCAGTTTTTTTGGTTTTTTAAGATTTTGGGGACGAGAAAAAAATCACAATTTGAGTATTTTTAAAAAAAAATCTCTTCAATATCGGGCGGGGGGTTCAGCCACGTGTAGAAAAAGGGACGTGGGATTTTCCTTTGGGTTCGGGGGAGAGGGGGGCCCAAAAGAGGGGTTTTGGAAAAAGCCCGGAAGGGTCGGGGACCCCCCGGGGGGGAAGGCGGGTTGTCGGTGAGGGGAGTGAGGGGGCCAGAGACCCTCCAGGAGAGACCCCGTGGTTTTATTTTATTTATAAAGCTAAAGTTTAATTTTTGTGTATGAAAAGGGTGCTCGGAACGCAGAAGGAAGTCCTTTTTTGCCAGGAAAGGGGGGGTCAAAGATTTTGGACAGGGGGCCGGGGCAATTTTGGACCCCCCAAATTTATATTTTAGGTCATGGACCAAATCTATATACCTTTGAAAAGGCGTTTGAAAGTTTAATAAAATCCGCAATCAGGAAGCCCTCCCCCCCCTTATCTTTAGATCGGGTTAAAAAAAATTTTCCTGTTATTCTTGGGCGTCCTTGTTCCAGAAAAAATTTCAAAAAACAGCGTTAAATTTTTATGCCAAAACAAAGCTGGGATTGCAAGGGGAAATAGTTTGTAGTAAACAAAGAAGTTTGGGGAGGGGGGGACTTTTTAAGACATTCATGCGTAATTCCGGGGAAAAAGTTTTGGTTTTCCAATTTTTTGATTTTGGGTTTTTAAATTTGGGGAAGTAGGGGCTTAAAATTGGGGGAAAAATAGTTGGTTAAAAATTGGGCCCTGTTTTTTCGTGCCTAAGAAAGGGGGGAAAAAAATAGCCTGGGGGCCGGGAAAAAGGGGAAAACCGGGATTTCAGGGAAAGGGAGGATGGGGGACCGGGGAGATGTTAAGGGCTTCAGATTGGGAGAGATTGATTTTTTATTAGCCCAGGTACGAAGCTTTTTCAATTCGGAAAATCAGAAAAAGGACAGGGAGACCTGGGGTTTGGTGATATAGATCAGAAGATCATCCGAAAAAAGCGGAGTTTTTAAAAATTCCCCGGGGTTTCCCAAATTTTTGACCCCCCCAAATGTCCGGTTTGGGATGGAATCGGGGTGAAAGGAGATGTTCCATTTAAATTTACATTTTGGATTGGAGATAGGGGACCCCCCTGCCCGGTTCCGTTTTTTAGGGAGAAGTGGTTTCCAAAAGGGGAAATCTTAATTTGGGCTGTGGGATTTTTGATATAAAGCAAAAAACCCTTGGAGGTGAAGAGGGGGCCCCTGGGCCTGGGGTGAGACAGATTTTTGGCGTCCAATGGGGAGAATCATGAGGGGATTTTGGGGAAAGGGCTGAGCGTGTAAATTTATGTCAAAAGTTTTTTTTGTTTCGTCTCAAACCCTTCCCCCCGGGCAAAAACCCCCACCTGTCGGGGGGGGATCAAAGCGGAAGTTTAGGCATAACCCCGGGTTTTGGGCTGGGAGTTTTAGAATATATCTTAAATCCACATTAAGCAGTGAAATAGGCCTATAGCTCCCCACAATTTAGGAGATTTTTTTCCGGGTTTTTGGGGATGCGGTTATATGTGCCCGAGAGGAGCCGGGGGAAAAATGTGGGGTTTGGAGGAAATGTGGTTAAAACTGTTTAAAAAAAGGAGGTGATATTTGGGGGGCTAGGTTTTGGGAAAAATTTTTTGCTGAAACCCCAAATCGGGCCCCGGGGGCTCTTGCCTCCAGGAAGTTTTCCGTATCACTGTAGTAAAATCCTCCCTAGCCGGGGAGGGGGCCACTCTTGTTGCCGGTTCTTTAAAATGAGCAAAACCGACAATTTTTAAAAGGTTTACCCGTCCCCAAGGGTTCAAGGAGCTGCTTTTTTTTCTAGTCTGGCGGCCTCAACTCCTTTCAACACGGGCGGGATAGCCCTGTTTATGGAGTGATTCCAATGGGGTTTTTTTTTTGTAAAGCCTTTTGAAAGGGATTTGGGCCTCTCCTTCTTTAGTCTCCGCCGTGTTTGATGAGAACCCCCCTGAGAACGCATTTGAGTATTCCCTTTTAAAGATGGGGCCTTTGAAAATTTTGGCATGGTTGCAAAAAAAGTGTCCACGCTGTATTAAGGCCCGCCAAACAGGGCCACGTCAGACAGAAAAGCCGTTCAGCCTCCCTTTTTTTTTCGTTTAATCATAGAGGGAATAATGAAGGGGGTTAAAAAAACCGGGGCTAAAATAATAATAGTTTAATAGAATTTTTTCCATTGGAGGTGGAATTAACCGGGTAGCCCCACTTGCTGGACTTAAAATAAGGTCAAATGCGGCTGTATTGCCCGGGGGGTTTTGAGTAGAAGCTATAGTCTCTATTGACGGGTGTTGAAACCCTTTAACCATCGCAAAGCTGGAGTTAAACCCAAGGGTTTTCTTAAATTTTTTGATGGGGGAGTAGGGGAGGTGGCTGCCCTTTTGGGGAAATTTTCCCAAGTGTGAGATTTGGGTTTCCCCCAACAGTAGTACTGTGCCTTTCAAAGTTGGGGAGATTTGGGTTTTGAAATGAGGAGATAGGGGGTGACCCTTTTTTTTGGAGGTATACGTTGGGCGATGGGAAAAATCTGAACATTTAAAGGAAAAAAAATAAGAATTTAAAAGTATCTGGTTCTTTTCCTTTAAATGATGCAGTCTATGCCTTTTGGGGTGGAAGGGGTTTTGTATGGGCCCTTTTGCCACTCCTCTGGTTTTAAAAAATGGGGGCAGTGGGCAAAATCCAGTGATTTTGAAACTATCCCCCAAACAGGGGGGGATGTCCTGATTTAAAATGGGGGCCCTGGAAACATATGATATTTTGTCCCCTTTGACAAATGAAAATACCCCAAGAATTTTGGGGGCCTCTTTATAGGTTTTATTAAAAACCCCTTTTGCATTAAAGGAGGCATTTTTTAATATCCCCCCCGATAAAGAGCTTTTAAAGGGGGGTAGGGCCCTTTGGGGGGGGGGAAACAGGGACCCGAGAGGAGGGAGGAGACCAGAGACATACACAAAGGTAAGGGAAGGGGAAGCAAAACAAAAAACAGAACAAAAAAAACAAAAAAAAAAAAAGAGGGGGGGGTACAACTATCTAAAAGGGCTAAAACTTGCACAAAACAGGGAGGGCCCCTGGGGCCCCAAGGGGGCCCAGGGGGAAACCCCTACCTATTGGGGGTGCGAAGGGGGCCCCGCATCGCGATAGACCCGGGTCCCAAAAGGGAAAACAGAATTTTTAAACCCGGGAAAAAATACAAATTGCACATTAAAAAATATTTCCCCCAGTTATAAAAAAACATACATTTAAAGTTCGGGTTTAAACAGAAAAGAAGAAGAAAGCTTGGGGAAAAGCATTAGCATGTAAAGGCCCAAAAATATCCCTTTCTCTTAACATGGGTTCCGTAAGGATAGTGAAAAAAAAATACTATCGTCCTGGTGGGTTTATGGGCGGTGCCGGGGGGGATCCCCGGAAGGGGCCCCCAGGGTTTTCGAAACCCCGAGGTTTAAAACCCTTTTCGGGGGCGCCCCCTTTCCGGATTCCGGGGAGGAGCATCTTTAGGGATTAAGTCCCGTTTGGGGGGTTGAAGGAAGTGGGAAAATTTGGGGGTGGCCATTCCTGTAGAGGAGGGTTTTAGATTTTTAAAAGGGGTTGTAGAAAGGGGGAAACCCTTTCCCCTGGGGGAGCGGATAGGAAAATTTGTTTTTCCAATAGAGTGGTTAGGGCAAATAGTTTGCCCCCCCCTATACGGTATAATTTTTTTCTCCTTTAAAATGGACAGAAACCCCTTCCCCATGGCCGTTGTGACCCGGGTGTGGCGTGAAAGGTAAAGGCAGGATCTGGAGCTGGGAAATTTTTTATAGGATAGTTGCGGGCCCCCTTCCCTGGGTTGTTTCAGAATCTTTTTTGAGGCCATAGTAGTGGTTCGGCAGACAACGTCTCGTGGGCCCGGAGCGGGTCTTTTTCTCGGCGGTCGAAGGGGCTCTGTGGGGTCTGTCAATCTCAAATATTTGGGGGACCCGAGGCAGGTTCAGCAAATTTTGTTTTAAGTGTCGTTAGGGTAAAAAGGTTCACTGGGTGGGACCGCTCTGATAAGCCTCTGACCCTTAGGTTGGTTTCCTTTCCCACTCCCTTTTTTTGAAAATTTGTCCGGATGTTGTGAAGGGTTTTAAAAAGGTCGAATTTTTTTAAACGAATTTTCCCTTTGGGAAAAGGCATTGGGTTTTGGGGATGGAGTTTTTGTTCTGAGAGAGGGGGATCCAGTTTATTAAAAGAATTTAGAGAGGCCCCAGACCTAAAAAACAGCAAATTTTTGTCTGCATTCTGCCAGTAATTGGGGAGGCTAAAAAGATATGTTTGATTTTTTTTTATAAAAGGACTGTGTCCAGAAATTTAGATCTGAAAATGTGACAGGTTTTGGT
Organism: Phyllomedusa bahiana; assembly: GCA_025379985.1. NCBI lineage: Eukaryota > Metazoa > Chordata > Amphibia > Anura > Hylidae > Phyllomedusa > Phyllomedusa bahiana. Next base: position 9,129 of record JAODAL010023898.1, on the reverse strand, counting down.
GTCTTCTTGTGATTTTCTTTGGGTGGGTTTAAAATGACAAAGGAAAAGGGGAAACATCGGCCCGGGCATTGGTTTCAGTCCCCATGTTGGGGTAATTGGGGTTTTGTATGTGGGACAGGAGGCTCATTCCCCCCGGGGGGCACCGGGTTTGAGTTCAGTTTTCCTGCCCTGGAATTGGCTTTGGGCCCTTGGGGGGACTGTGGGTTGTGCTGGGGGCAAGGCTTGCCCATGGATCCCAAAAATGAGAAGCGGTTTGGGGATTGGGAATTTTGGGTTTTACGGGAATTTGTTTCCCCCAGGGCGATCCCGGGGGACCATCTGGGGGAAGAACCCGTGCCCGGGGCCTTTGGAGACCGCGGGGATCCCGGGGGAAATAGGGGGGCCCTTGGGCAAAATTTATGCCCTGCAGTAGCGTGTTTTTGCAGGATTGATTGGAGGGGAGTAAGGAGCCCCCCGGAGGGAAAGGGATTAAGGGGAATTTGGGGGAGACCCAGAGTGGTCATAGGAGAGTGGCTCCCTCCTGTATGAATTGTGTAGCTGGGAGAGCAAGGGGGGATCCAGAATTTTGACACAAAGGGGGTGCTACAGGAAACCCCCTGAGGGCCCGACAATAGGGCTTGCCCAAACCCGTTTCCCTATTTTTCCCCTGTGCACCACAGGGGGTGTTGAGGACAGGGGCCCCGGTTGAGGTGGGTTTTGGACCGGGCCAGAAAAAGGTGGGAGGTTTTGTAACCCGGGGGGTTAGAGCCCTCATTGGTTTTTGTGCATGGGCTCTAGATTAGAAGCAGGTTTTTGTTTCAGATAGGAGGTGGAGAAACCCCCCAGGCTTCAGAGAGTCATAAAAAGTCCCCCGTATTGAGGCCCAAAATAGGAGTGATTTGGCCCGGCAACAAACCGTTCTGGGGGTGTAAAGGCGGCCGGGCCCCGGGGTGTGGAAGGGGGTGACAGCGGTTTTGACTCCCCCGGGTTGCGCCCCTCCCTTTTGCCCGGGTGCTGAGGATCGGAGAGAATCCGGAGCTTTTGTGGCCTTTTTCGGCGGCTTCGTCTGTCTTTGGAGGATCGCAGGTGGAGTGAAGGAGCCCCGGGGTGCCCCATTTTCATGGCCGAAAACCTGGTGGGGGGGCTTCTCGGAAATGGAGCTATCGGGGCCCCTCGCCGCGGGGCGAATGTCCCGGGGGCTGAGAGACAGATGTTTTGGGTTGGGGTGTCCGGGGTTTTCGAAATTTTTACGCCCCGATCTTGTCGGCATCCCTCGTGGGGATGTGTGGGGGCGTGGTTTCAGGGCCAAACCTCAGGGGTTTGGGGCCCGGGCGGCCATCTTTCCTCGGGGGATCCCGCTACTTTTCCTCCATTAAAAGCTGCATATCCCCGAAATAGGAGTTTAAATTTTGCCTTGAGAGGGTGTAGAACGAGCAGGGGCACCCGGGGGCCCCGTTTTTTTTTCGATTTTTCCCCCTGTGTGGGTGAAGTTTTTCCAGGTTTTTTGGGGGCTGAACGGACGGAAACTCGGGAAACCCCGGCCTTACCCAAGGGCCCTGCCAGGCCACGCCCCCCCGAGAAGATTTTTAATATAACGTAAAAAAAGGGAGGTTTTTCCCCATATAGTTTTTCCCCCTTTAACTTGTTTTGGAAACCTCTTCCCCTACGCCAATGCCAAAATAGCTCACTACACAGTGTATCGTCTTTTTCAAAAAACTTTAGAAGCATTTATTATACTTCACCAATAGTGACAAATATAAATATGATATTTGCGAACATCGTTTAGTCCAAGTTCAATTGCTCCCGCAGGCACATAGCATTTATGAATCCGATCTCACTGGACGTGTAGCTAGAGATAACAGCCAGACAGGCGGGCGGCCGCAGAGGTGTGCGACGTTTCGTGGCTCGATCCGCCTCTTTCTCAAGCACACGAGAAAGAGGCAGATCGAGCCTCGAAATGTCGCACACCTGTGCGGCCACCTGCCTGTCTGGCTGTTATCTCTAGCTACACATCTAGTGAGATCGGATTCAGAAATGCTATGTGTCTGCGGAAGCAATTGAACTTGGACTATACGATGTTTGCAAGTATCATTTATTTATATTTGTCACTATTGGTGAAGTATAATAAATGCTACTAAAGTTTTTTGAAAAAGGCGATACATTGTGAAGTGAGATATTTTGGTTTTGAGAAGATTTTGCCCTTAGGAGCCTTCTGTGTGAGTACAGCCCCAGCTCATACAGATGAGGCATTCACTTCTAGTAAAAAGGATTTTTCTGGATCTGGTCAAGTCAAAGGCTTCTTCAGCTTCAGACAGCCAGTGTTTAGAATGACTGTCATTTTTGGTTAGAGCCATTATGGCCATTAAATTGGCAGTAGTTATTGGTAAAACCCAGAAAGTGTTAGATAGACCGAGGTCCAGTGGGTCGAGGCCACTGAAGAACAGCTGACAGCTTTGCAGGACCCTATGTAGACCTTTATCAGAAACAATGTATCCAAAGAAGGGCAGACTATTCTGTTCACATACGCACTTCTCAAGTTTGGCATAGAGGTGGTTGGTTCGTAGACTTGTTAGAACCATCTGCACATTGTCATGATAAGATCTGGAAAAAATATCAAGATATTGTCAAGGTAGACCACAACACGAGCATATAGGAGGTCATTGAATATCTCATTAACAAAGTCTTCGAAGACTGCTGGAGCATTGTAGGGTCCAAAAGGCATCACTAGGTACTCGAAGTGCCCATCACGGGTTTTGAAGGCGGTTTTCCATTCATCTCACAGTCGAATACAAATCAAATTATAGGCCTCTAGTAAGTTGAGCTTGCGGAAGACCATGGCCCCTCGTAGTTGATCAAAGAGCTCAGAGATCAGTGGTAGAGAATATCGGTTCTTGATGGTGATTTTATTTAAGCCCTAGTAATAAATAAAAGGGGTCAAAGAAGCATCCCTTTATTCTACAAAACCACCAGCAGGAGAGGATGACTTTTGAATAAAGCCTTTCTGCAGGTTTTCATTGATGTAGACCGACATGACCTGAGTTTCAGGCACACACACAGAGGAAAATCTCTTCTGTAAATTGGGCCGGACAGGAGGTCCATAGGGCAGTCATAGTACTTTTGTGGCGGAAAAGTCTCTGCTTGCTTCACGCAGAAGACATCTGCATATACTTGGCATAGAACAGGAACACCAGGAAGCAAAGTCAAGAGCATAGGTGGAGAAGTAGGTTGCACTAGATGGTGTGGCATTAGGAACCCTGAGTGACATAACTAATCACCCATTTTCCAGTCCAGTACTGTAGCGTGAAGCTGCAACCACGGAAGACCCAGGAGAACTGCGGAAGTGGAGTGTACGTACTGCTGTATAAGGGACTGTGCCTCCTAGTGGTAAAGTACCCTACGGGGACTAAGTATGAAAGTAAGAAAAATAAAAAAATTTTATTTATATATATATTTATATATATATATATATATATATATATATAAAAATGCTTCACATACGTTTGGACGCCATCTTGGACCGTCCTGGGGTTCCTTAGCTCCGGGATCACCGCTTTGGTAAACAGATTTGCAGGCTGACACAGGGTTCTCTTTAAGTCTGGATTCCACCAGCTTTATTTTTCAACACAGGAAAACATGTATAGCATACACAAAATAAACCCTAGGCCGTCTAGCCACTGACTACACATACAATAGAGACCCTCTCTAATCTCTGACCTGGACCTACCGTCCAGCACAGTACATTTCACACATACTTCAGACTTTCCTCAAGCCTGGGGGATAAGAGCCCTCTCCTCAGCTCCTCCACTTTGGTAGCAAGCCACACCCCCGATTACCTGGAGAGACAGGCTTTTAATAGGTCTCCAGGGATGTTCCAAAACTCCGTCCTGGAAAGTGGGGACGGCAACCCATCCAACGCTATTGCTGTCCCAGGAAAGGCAACTGTTACGGTCTGGAGGTGGATCCACTGGACCACCGCAGGCGATGCTAAGCCCACACCAGGGAGTGGTCTAAGTTGTCCCGGTATTTCACCAGAGCCCGGGCCGCAAAGGGATTGTCTTTTTGGGGGCAAAACCCCGGGGGAAAAACCCCCCTTCCTCCTGGGCCCCCCCCGGGGGGGGGCCCAAAAACCCAAAAGGGGGGGGGGGGGGGGGGGGGGGGGGAAGGTGGGCCCCCGGAAAAAAGGGAGGTTTTTTTTTTTTTAAAAAAAAAAAAATAAAGTTGATTTTTTATAAAAAAAAAAAAAAAAAAAAGATTTATAAAAAAAAAAAAAATTTTTTAAAAATTTTTTCCCCCCGGGGGGAATTTTGGGTTTTAAAAAAAAGGGGGGGGGGGGGGGGGGGGGCCCCCCCCCCTTTTTTTCCCAAAAACCGGGAAAAAAAAAAAAAAAAAAATTTTTAAACCCCCCAAAAAAAACCCCTTTAATTCCCCCCCGGGGGGGCCCCGGGCCACCCCAAACCCCTTTTCCCCGGGGGGGTTGGCCCCCAAGCCCCCAAAAAAGGGAAACCCCCCAAAGGGGCCCCCCTTTTGGGGGGGGTTTTCCCCCGGGGGGGGGCCCGGCCCCCCGGGGGGCCCCCGCCCGGGGAAACCCCCCTTCCTACCCCTTGAAACCCTAGCTACCTGTGTCAGAAAACCTATGGATATTGACGCCCAAAAATTTTTTTAAAAAGGGGTAAGGGTAAGCTTTTTTCCCCAAATGGTGGGAACCCTGGGCGGCCTTTTGGATTTAATTTTTTTTTTTCCTCAAATAAGAGGGTTCCCTTAAAACCCCTTTTTTAAATTTAAATTTTAACACTTCATTTAGGGAAATTTTACAAGGGAAAAAACCCTGGGGGTTCTTGGTTTAAAAAGTAAAAATTTTTTCTGTCATGATTTTTACAAGTTTCTCTTTGTTTTTCGTCCTTTGGGCAAGTTGCCCGAGGGAAAAACGTGAGGGGTCGGACAGAAATTGTTTTTTGATGTCCCGGGAATGTAGTACCCAAATTTCAGCCCGATTTCAATCTCCCACCTATCCCTTTACCCTTTGTGCTTTTCCCTCAAACCCAGCCCCCCACCCATCTCTTCAATCTATCTTTTAAACCCCTGGGGATTTTTTCCCTTCCGCCTTTAAACACGCTACCATCACCCCCATCCTTAAGAAACCATCTCTTGCCCCCTCCTCTCTTTCCAACTATCGCCCCATCTCACTGCTTCCATTCGCCGCTAAGCTACTTGAACAGCACGTCCATCTTCCACTGTCCTCCCATCTCTCCGCCAACTCTCTCCTGGACCCACTGCAATCTGGTTTCCGACCTCACCACTCTAACCAAAGTCACCAACGACCTAGCAACTGCCAAAGCCTCACGACACTACTCTGTGCTTCTCCTTCTAGACCTGTCCTCTGCCTTTGACACTGTTGACCATTCACTTCTCCTATACATCCTCTCCTCCCTCGGCATCACGGACTTGTCTCTCTCCTGGATCTCCTCATACCTCACTGATCGGACATTCAGCGTCTTTCGCTCCACCTCCTCCTCTCGCCCGCTGTCTGTTGGTGTCCCCCAGGGATCAGTCCTGGGCCCACTACTCTTCTCTATCTACACCCTTGGCCTGTGTCAGCTCATAGCATCACATGGCTTTCATACCACCTGTATGCTGATGACACCCAACTCTACATCTCTGGCCCAGACGTCACCTCTCTACTCTCCCGGATCCCAGATTGTCTTTAATCCATATCCACCTTCTTCTCTTCCCACCTCCTAAAACTAAATGTGGAGAAAACTGAATTTATCATCTTCCCACCATCCCACTCTATCTCTCCACCCGATCTCTCTATCAATGTCAATGGCTACACTCTCTCACCAGCTCCACAGGTCCGCTGCCTTGGGATAACTTTTGACTCCACTCTGTCCCTCAAACCGCACATCCAAACCCTTGCCTCTGCCTGCCGCCTCCACCTGAAAAATATCTCCCGAATCCACTCATTAATTAACTTTGAAAGCACAAAAATGCTGGTCCATGCCCTTGCCATTTCCCGCCTAGACTACTGCAACATTCTTCTCTGTGGCCTACCATCTAGCATGCTCGCTCCCCTCCAATCCATCCTTCACTCTGCTGCCCATCTTATCCACCTCTCTCCTCGCTACTCCTTTGCCTCTCCCCTCTGCCAATCCCTTCACTGGCTACCCATTGCCCAGCGAATCCAGTTCAAGCTAGCAACCTTGACCTACAAGGTCCTCCATAACCTCTCCCCTCCATACATATCTGCCTTAATCTCCAGATACCTCCCCTCACGCAACCTCCGCTCCTCACAGGACCTTCTTCTCTGTTCTCCTCTTATCACCTCCTCACATAACCGTCTCCAAGACTTCTCCCGTGCTTCCGCCACACTCTGGAACTCACTGCCCCAACACATCAGACTCTCCCCCACTCTCACTTGCCTCAAACGTAACCTAAAAACCCATCTCTTCAGGATTGCCTAGAACCAACAATAACCCCGTTGCACTACTCCACCCCACATGTCCCCCTCACCTTTTGTCTCTTCCCTCCTTCCCTATAGGCAGGGCCCTCTCTCCCTCTGTACCTATTGTTAGTCACATATTGTCACTATTGTAATTGTCTGACTTATGTTATGTATGTAAACCCCTGAATGTACAGCGCCCTGGAACCAAGGCGCTCTAAAATAAATAATAATAATGCTACAGTTAACAAACTGCTTGTCGAATTTCATGAAACTGGTTCAGTGTTGGATTTGCCAAAATGTGGACACAAGAAAACGGTCACAAATGAAGAAACATCAGTGGCTGTCCTAGCTTCATTCAGCAAGAGCCCACGGCGTAGCACTCGCCGCATGTCACTGGAGAGTGGCATCAGTTGAACATCCCTTGGCGGATATTAGCTACTCACAAATGGCGCCCTTACAAAATCCACAAACAGGAAGTTGATATCAACAACCATTCCCATTTTATTTAGGTGTATCCATTTAAATGGCCCACCCTGTATATATATACAAAGTTTAAATCACCCCATTGCAGTTTTACAAATACAAAAATACACATTGGTGTCACCTTTCAGTGTAAGGCCATTTCTACACATCACTGGTCTCTGGTTGGATTGTCGGCAGATTCAATATTTAGAATCCGCCAAAAATCTGACTGTAACCAGTCCCCATAAACCACAATAAAAAATCTGTGCTGTAGTCTACAAGACATAGATTTTTTCAGTCGCTTTTGAAATCCGTCAGATTCTGGTGGATTTTCAAACCTGTCAGAGCTTCCCAGTGCCGGATTGGGAATAAAAATCAGCCCTGGCACAGAGCCCCCACCAGCCCACATACAATATCCGCTTAAAAAATTCCCCTTGTTCTGCATCACTTTCTAAAATAAACTCCACTATAAAGGTGCTTTCACACCGAGCATTTTTGGTGCATTTTTTATAAATTTTGGTGCGGTTTTGTGCAGAGAGGCAGACTAGTTAATGCTGTACATTTCTGCCCAAAAACGCATCAAAAAATGCACCAAAACCGCTCCGTGTGAAAGCAGCCTACATACAAGCAAGAAAGAAAAAGTGGTGCAGAGAAACCCCTCGTCACAGAGTCAGTTGTGTACTTGCTTTACAATCCGGGACAAGCCCACACTGACACTACATAAGCACCAACATAACCTACAACCTCCAGTAACTAGCCAGAAAGCTGGGGCTGCCCCCAGTAATTAGCCAGGTAGCTGGGGCTGCCCCCAGTAATCAGCCAGGTAGCTGGGGCTGCCCCCAGTAATCAGCCAGGTAGGGCCAGTAATTAGCCATGTAGGGCCAGTAATTAGCCAGGTAGGGCCAGGGGCAGTAATTAGCCAGCTAGGGCCAGTATGTAGGCAGGCAGGGCCAGTATGTAGCCAGGCAGGGCCACTAATAGGCAGGCAGGGCCAGTATATAGGCAGGCAGGGCTAGTATATAGACAGGGCCACTTATAGGTAGACAGGGGCAGTATATAGGTAGACAGGGCTGGTATATAGGCAGACAGGGCTGGTATATAGATAGGCAGGGCTGGTATATAGGCAGACAAGGCTGGTATATAGGTAGGCAGGGCTGGTATATAGGCAGACAGGGCTGGTATATAGGCAGACAGGGCAGTATATAGGCAGACATGGTTGGTATATAGATAGACAGGGCAGTATATAAGTAGACAGGGCAGTATATAGGTAGACAGGGCAGTATATAGGTAGACAGGGCAGTATATAGGTAGACAGGGCAGGTATATAGGTAGACAGGGCAGTATATAGGCAGACAGGGCTAGTAGTTTTAAAAAAATAAATAAAAACAATACTTACCTGATGTCTTTCCCTCCTCTTCTGTCCTCTTCCCTGGAGCGCCGCCGGCAACAGTGTGCGGGACGCGGAGCGCCTGCCCCGCGGCCTCCTGGGAGCTGAACAAACAGGATCAAAAGATCCCGGCTGTTCAGCCTCGGCCGCAGCTTGCACCGCACGGTGCAGGCAGCAGCTGTTTATGGGGTGCATGGGGTGGGTCTATGACCCGGCCCTGCGTCGTGTGGCGAGGGGGGCCTGTCGGTCCCTGCCACAGGGGTCGGTCGCTGATGCGACCATTGCGGCCCCTGTAGGCGCCACAGACCGGGCGCCGGGACTCGGGGCCCGCCAGGGGGAAACATGGTCCCCCGGCAGGCGATCCGAGCCGGCCCAGTGCCCGAACCCAGCGGCTCACCGGGCAAATTCCCGGTTTGCCCTGTGAACAGTCCGGGCCTGGAGCTTCCGCTGGATTCCTTTATGTTCAATTTACAGGGCCGACAGCAAATCTGAAAACCCACTTAGGTCTTTAGTTCAAATCTGCACCAAAAACTGTGGTCCGGCGATGTTAACATTACTGTGTAGACATAGATTAGCCCTGCTTGTACTGATCAAGAGCAAACTAGTGTAAATTGTTCTCTACAGTAAGGGAAGGGCCTCATGTAGGAAAACTGTCTAGGTGTAAGACTTTCTTCGCTGCCCATAGCAACCAATCAGAGCTCCCCTTTCATTTTCCAGAGCAGTATATGAAATGAAAGGGGAGCCCTAAATGGTCGCTATGGGCAACAAAGTCTTAAACAGTTTTCATACATGAGTCCCAAAGTGCCAGACTCTTATTAGGCCTAATGAATTGTGAATTTAACCTATTATGAAGTGTCCTTTA
>JAODAL010023897.1:0-61732 GCA_025379985.1 Phyllomedusa bahiana | reverse complement strand
GACGCATACGCGCGCCCCCCACTAATCTCCTGCTTTTTCATTTTAAAAATTTGGCAACTATGCTTTAGCCACAAAAGGGATTAGTTGAGCAATTATTTGCTTGTGTTTTTCTTCCTTTTTAGCTGAGCTTTAAAAATGGGCTTTTAGGGTTTCTTTATGCCCCTAACGAGACTTGTGACTTAAAGGGGTTTCTCACTAAAAAGGGATTGCTTTTTATGTTAAAGATTTTGAAATAACAAGTCACTTTGCAATATTGTCCTTTAAACAGTCCTACCTATTCAAGGAATCCCCCTTTTAGGGCTGCATCAGCTCCCCCGGTCGCTAAAAGGGGAACCGTTTGATCTATCCTGATAGGCGCTATGTGGTCGCTATACTAAGCCCTGGCTTCTATTTCAGCTTAAAAGTAGTAAATAGCCCCTAAATTTAAAAGTGAAACCAAGAAAACAGGACTGAATAAATAATCGATGTAGGCGGGCCCCGGACTGCCCAAAGGGCAAACCGGGCTTTTGCTGGGGTCCGGCCATGGGGGCCGGCTCGGGCGTCCCCAAGGGGGCCGGTGTTTTCCCCCCGGGGGCCCCCGAGTGCTGCCACCACAGGGCCGCAATGGTCGCATCTGCCCCGGGACCCCTTGGCGGGGGGACCGATACCCCCCCCTCGGCACCCCGGGTCACCGACCCAGATCCTATCACGGCTGCAGCCTCCCCCGCGCGGTGCAGCAGCAGCGAGGCTAAACCGGGGGGACTATGCCCCCCGTCTTTCAGCTCCCAGGAGGCCGGGGCAGGGCCCGGGATGACATCATCGCATGCCTCTCCGCGCCCCGCACCCGGGAAGTGAGGGGGGCCGCCCGGAGGAGGGAGGAGGAAAGAGGAGGCAAGACTTCAGGTAAAAAATTTTTTAAAAATACTTTTTTTAAACTATAGCCCTGCTCATCCTAATAGTGCCCCATACACCCTCCCCGGGCTAAAAAAAGCCCCAACTGCCTGCATACCTATTTTTACGCCCCATACTGCCCTGCATCCCAAATTACTGCCCCAAACTCCCCTTTTCTGGCTATATACGCCCCTACTGCCCTGCCATATAACTCCCCTGCCTGGCATTACTGCCCCATACTGCCCTGCTGACTTATACTGCCCTTCCCCTGGCTATCCCACTCCCCCATACTGCCCTGCCGGGCTATATACTGCCCCCTACTGCCTGCGGGCTAAACTGCCCCATACTGCCCGCCGGGCTTAACTCCCCTCCTGGCTTATACTGCCCCATACTGCCCTGCCTGGCTAATCTGCCACATACTCCCCCTCCTGCTAAATATGCCCTCCCTCCTACCTATATATTGCCCTGCCTGCATATCTATATATGCCCCCATATGCCCCTGAAAACCTTAAAACCCCCAAAGCTAAATAACCCTCCTGCCTACCTATTACTGCCCCCTACCTATATATCACCTGCCTGCCCATATAAGGCCCTCCTGGCTTATACTGCCCTGCCTGCCTAATACATCCTGCCTACCTATAAGTTCCCTGTTCCAATCGGGCCCCTGCTTACTTATATACTGGCCCTGCCTCCCTATAGACGGCCCCTGCCTCCCTAAATTTTCCCCCTGCCTCCCTAAAATGGCCTTGCCTGCTTATAAACGGGCCCCTTCCGGGGTACAAGTGGTCCTGCCTAGCTATATACTGCCCTCTTGCCTACAAATCCCCACCTGGCTACTTAATGACCCGGGGGCCCCTACCTGGCTAATTACGGGTCTACCTGGCTAATTACGAGGGCAGCCCTACTCTGGCAAATTTAACGGGGGGAGCCCTAGCAAGTGGCTAATTACGGGGGCAGCCCCACTACCGGGCTAGTTACGGGGAGGCCCCGTCCCCTCCCAAAATTATTGGGGGGTTTTCTACCTTTTGCTTCCACTTTCTGACATTTTTTAATTTCTTTTTTTTAGGGTCAAACTACCTTTTTTGGGGAATTTGATAGGAAAGTGCGGAAAAAGAGAGGAGTTTTAAGAGATTTGGGGAAAAAAAATTCTACAGGGACGAGTAGTGAAACCAACTAGAAAAGAATTGCTGCTGACCGAACGAGAGAGAAAATGGGAAGGGAACAAAAGGGAAGGCGTCATGGAGGTTTTGGGGCCCGAAGGGAAAAGGAAAGAGAAAAAACTCCCTCTATGACGTCTCCTGTGAGTCCCTCTGTCAGGGATATTTTTTCTTCTGTGTTGAATCAGTGTGTATTCATGTATGGGGGACCTGACTAAGGGGGATGTATTGGTGGGGGTTTAGGTTATGTTTGGTGCTTATGTAGTGTCAGTGTGGGGTTGTCCCCGATTGTAAAGGCAAATGCACACCTGACCGTGATAGGGTTTTTCGCACCCCTGTTTTTTTTTTGGGTTTGTTTAAAGCTCTCACCGGGGAATATGGTCATTTTTGATGCCTTTCTGCACAAAAACCCCAAAAAAACATCAAAAAGGGACAAAAAAACTCTGTGTGAAAGCAGCTTTAAGTGAGTTTTTTTTGAAATGGCGAGGTGTGAGAAAAAGGGGAATTTTTTAAGCAAATTGTATGTGGGCTGGGGGGGGCTTTTTGCCAGGGCTGATTTTTATTCCCCGTCCGGCCCTATGTAAGGGGGAAAACCCCCTTTTAAATTTCTCTATTACAGAGAACATGCCACCCAAGTTGCTGTCTAATACTATTACAAAAACAATTTTTAATAGATTTTCTTACCAAAGTTATTTACAATGGGATTTCTGCTGCACTGCGAATAGTGCCACGACCCCTTTGGTCAGGGATCAAAAAGGGTTTAGTATTTTTTAGGCGCTGTCAAAGCAGAAACAATCAGCTGATTACTGAGGTCCAGGCCCCCAACTTTCTGGGAAAACGGCAGATTTTGCCGAGGGAAGTTGCAGTCAGCAAGACCTTTCCTTTGCAATGGAGACTTAGGCATCCATTTAGGCTTTTGGGTTTCTCTTGTGTCCATATGCCCCCTTTTAGGGGGGCCCTTTACACACTTTTGATCTTTTTTTTGGATCCCTTTTTGAGAAGTGAAAAGCGCACCGGAAAGCAGATCCCAAAGGATCTTTTCCCTTTTCTCTCTCCCCCCCTGCAGCAGTTAATTCCCCCAGGTTAATCTCCCCTCAGCACATCCCCCCTGCAGCAGTTCACTCTCCTCATCTCCCCCGGCAGTTCACCATCGATCCCCCTCACCATTGCCGCCGCCCATCCCCCTGCATCCATAGCACTCCGATCCCCCCTCCGATACCCCTCATCCATAGCACCCCCGCTCACCTCCGATCCCCCTGCATCCATAACACGCCGCTCACCTCCGATCCCCCTGCATCCATAACACCCGCTCACCTCCCTCCCCCCCTTCATCCAAGCACGCCGCTCACCTCCGACCCCCCCCTCCTAGCACGCCGCTCACCCCGATCCCCCGCATCCATAGCACCCGCTCACCTCCATCCCCCTCATCCATAGCCCGCCCCTCACCTCCGATCCCCCCTGATCCATACACGCCGCTCACCTCCATCCCCTCATCCATACACGCCGCTCACCTCCGATCCCCGCACCTAGCACGCCGCCACCTCCGATCCCCCTGCATCCATGGGCACGCCGCTCCCCTTCCGATCCCCCTCCATCCATAGCATGCCGCTCACCTCCATCCCCCTCATCCTAGAAACTCCGATCCCCCCAGCACCCCCCGCTCCCCTCCGACCCCCCCTGCATCCCCAAGAAAACCCGATCCCCCTGCAGAAACCCCGCTCACCTCCGATCCCCTCCGGGGCCACCCCCCTGTGTTTTCGCATCCGTTTTTCAGGATGCAAACGCAGCTATACGTACCCGGATTTTGACCTTTTTGGACAAATTCAAAAAAAAAACGCATCCTTTTATATCCTTTTTGGGTTTTTCATTTGGGTAAACGAAAGAAAAATTGGCAAATGTCAATTCTTAAACCGGATGCGAAAAGCGCAGGCGGGAGAGCCCAAAAGCGCATTGCCATTTCCCTTTGAGAAAGCGATGCCTTTTGCCATTGAAACTCAATGTTAATCACATGACAATTGTTAATCCGATTTGCGGACCCCTTAAAACGGATCACAAAAACGTTGTGTGAACAAGCACTAGTACATATAGGATAGCAGTTGTCTTCATGCAACAACCCTTTTAACCACTTAAGGACTAAACTTTTTATTTTTTTTGGTGGACAAGCTTTTTCCCTCCTTGCTTTCCAAGAAAACAAATTTTTTTATTTTTTCCACCTAAATAGAACATATAAGGTCTTTTATTTAGGGCAAAAATGTACTTTCAATGGTACATTAACCCTCCATAAATATCTGGGGGGGGGAACGCTCAAAAATTTAAGTTAGGCAAAATTGAAAAAGTACTTGCACCAATTTTGGGTGTGTTTTTTTTTTTTATGTTTACACTCCCCCGTAAATTGATGTGTTTTTTCTTTTCTGCAGGGGTTTATATGATTTGGGAATATCAAATTGTAGGGTTTCTTATGTTATAGTACCGTAAACAAAATCCAAACATGTTTTTTACCCCTTGAATTTGCACCGCAGCGCCACTTTCTGCAAACCGTTTTTTTTTTTTCACTTCCACCCAAGATGTGATTGAGGATGCATTTTTTGCTCCTGAAATGTATTTTTATTGGTATATTTTGGGATAGATTACTTTTTTTGTACTTTTTATTTCATTTTTATGGGACCTGAAATGACCAAAAAAACATAATATTGGAATCTATTTTCTTCTACAGTGTTTGGCGTGCAGGATAAATGATGTTACATTTTATTGGGGGTGGCAAAAGGGGGTGATTTGAACTTTTAATATAGATAGATAGATAAGTAGATAGATAGATAGATAGATAGATAGATAGATAGATACTCTTTTAGGCATTCACAAGGCTTCCAGCCGCCATGTAAACAGATTGGGTCCCCACGACTTCGCCGCGGGGGCCTCGATCATAGTGAGGAACGGTGTTGCAATTAGTGCCGCAATCCTGCTACATAGCCACTTGGTGACACTGGGACGTAAGTTTAAGTCCAGTGTCATTAAGGGGTTAACCTCTTAACCTCTTAACCCATCATGGTCAAAATAATTTTTCCTCCTCCATAGCTTTTTTATTTTTCCATCTACACAGACAAATGAGGGCTTTTATTTTGCGGGACAAGATGTACTTTCGAATGGTGTAATTCACCATACCATAGAATATACTGGGAAACTGCAAAACAAAGTCTAAGTGAGGCAAAATGTGAAAAAAACGTACTTGTGCCATGTTTGCAGGTTTTTTTTTTTTTACGGCGTTCAATCTTCGGTATAAATCATGTGTTATCTGTATTCTACAGGTTGATATGATTTAGGCAATGCCAAATATATAGGTTTTTTGTTATGTTTTAGTACCATAAAGAAAATCCAAACATCTATTCTTTAAATTTGTGTTAAACTACCATTTTCTGCAACCAATACTTCCACCTATAGACCTGAGTGATGGTGCACTTTTGTGTACCTTACCTTGGCACCATTTTGGGATAGATGCAACTTGTTTGATCACTTTTATTTCACTTTTTAGGGGACGTGAAATGAAAAGAATTTTTTTTCTTCTATGGTGTTCAGCGTATGGGATGATGATATTATATTTCAAGAGATTGAATTTTATGGATGCAGCAATATAAATTATGTGTAACTCTTTTTATTTTATTTTTTGTAAAGTGGCAAAAGGGGGGTGATTTTAACTTTTAATATAGCCCGCCGTAAAGCAGGATGGACTTTGCTGCGGGGAACCCACAGGTCGCTAACCCTGATGTGGCTACCTGCTGTGACAACTGAGGTGCAGGTCTGGAACTCCAGGCACAGAAGCAGTGGTAGACAGGTACAGCAGGAAAACGTATGCAGCAGGATACAGCAGGAAACAGGACTACAATAACGACAGGATTCAGCAGGTAACTGGACTGGTATAGCGGCAGGATACAGCAGGTAACAGACGGGTATAACGGCAGGATACAGCAGGTATGAGACAGGTATAACGGCAGAATAGAGCAGGTAAACGTATGAATCCAAGGACAGCAGAAAGACAGCAGGTACAGACACGGCGATGGTTCAAAGCAGGGACCGCGGCATAAACCGTGACAGAGATACAGAGATAGATAGATAGGTAAATAGATAGATACAATGAGGGATATATAGGTAGGTAGGTTTTTTAATACTTTAAATACTTTTTTGATTCTCACATTAATATTGAGTCACCATAGGGTGCTTGACTCCTTACGGTCTCGA
The DNA here is from genome assembly GCA_025379985.1 of Phyllomedusa bahiana. Classification (NCBI taxonomy): domain Eukaryota; kingdom Metazoa; phylum Chordata; class Amphibia; order Anura; family Hylidae; genus Phyllomedusa; species Phyllomedusa bahiana. The sequence continues at coordinate 55,475 of JAODAL010023897.1, read as the reverse complement.
TGATCAGTACACTGTATTGAATTACTTAAAGGGAATCTGTCACATAGGTTATGCCCCACTTGCTGAGGGCAGCACAAGCTAGTGTCAGACCTGCTGTTTCCAGCGCTGTTCCTTATTCTGTAAGATGCAGCAGTTTTAGAGCATTTAATGCTCAAATCTTATTCCTTTGTATGTGTTAGCCACGCTAACCAAATGCTAGCCCCGCCCACTGACAGTTATTCACATGTTTCTACCTATTCAAAGTAACAGGTTTGACAGTTGAGGTGGGCGTGGCTATTCTCCGATTTGCCGGGTTTGAAAAAAACTGATTCTTTGAAGGACTCTTCGAATGACTCTTCTGGCTGAAAACTGCAGGTTTGAGCATTAAGTACACAAAAACTACAGCATCTTACAGAATAAGGGACACAGTGCTGGAAACAGCAGTTCTGAACCTAGCTTGTGCTGACCTCAGCAAGGGGGGCATAAATGTGACAGGTTCTCTTTAAATAATGCAAGAGGGTGAACAAAGATGTCGGTTCTTGCACTAACTGTCTGGGGAAGGAAGTGTTGGAATTGCGCACATGGTGGCGATGGAAGCTTTTACGAGGCTTCCAGCCGTCATATTAAACAATTGGCATAGATGTACTGTCAGGGTGGCTGGATCACCCAACCTTTATGTAAACCACCTCCTATTTATGTAACGTGGCTGCACCATTGTAAACTGAGCACTTCTTAACCCTTTGTCTCACCCATACACCATAATAGATTGTAAGCTCTCTTGAGCAGGGTCCTCACACCTTGTGTCTCATTTGTAAGTTCTTTTAATGTGTAATGTTTGTATGTATACCCTCTAAATTGTAAAGTGCTGCGGAATATGTCGGCGCTATATAAATAAAAATTATTATTATTATTATAATTGGCATCTCACGATCTCCTTCACTTATAGGCCGCGATCTCTATTTTATAGAGACCACAAGGATTTACATAGACAGACATATCAGGAATGGCCACCCCCACTGACCAGATAGTGGGACACATTCCAGAAATAAGCCTCTGTTAACTATTGGAGGAACCCCTTCAACTGAATGCAGCCTTTTATCTTCAATTCTTCTACTGCAATAACCCAAAAGTTAGATTCTATCCAGCGTTTAGAAGTCCTTGAACAACCCATAGGACCTTGGTGCATATGGATTGTCACATTTTTATTACAGCCCTTGAATCATAACAGCATTTATTGTGACTGTGTCCTGAATGTAAAAACCAGCGGTATGTTGGAAAATGTCCTCATCCGCACTTGTTATCACCGCCACATACCTGCTTTATTTAGCTTGGATCTGGCTCCACATTTAATTGTGTGTTTACCTTATATAAAGATTGTACATGTGTGCGCTTGCCAGAAATTCAGAGTTTTCTGTTGTTCTTAAGCTGTGTTAATATTTTGTGACAAAAGTTTCCAGGGCACATTAAATACAAACTTCTTTGTGGAAAATAAAATACATTTGACCTCTTTGTAAAAGCACAACACAATCAGTGCTGAGAATCCCGCTGCACATAGGCCTAACCACGTCAAATGCTTTAGGCATTAAAAATGTTATTCTAAAGGGCATCTCAGACATTTATGGTATATCAATAGGGTATGCCACAAATGTCTGATAGCTACGGGTGCACTCGGCTGTACTGGGAACTCCCGTTGAAATGAATGGATAGTGACCAGATAGTTGATGGTCCCAGAGGTAGGACCCTCACCTGTCAGATATGTATTGCTCTCTCTTTCGCTCTCTCTTTCTCTGTCTCACACATACATCTGAGGGGGAAAGATCTCTCCTTGAGGAGAGCCACCAATAAATTGGTTGGTGTGAGGATTTACTTGCCTATCAGACCTCACTGACTGTTTTGCATAAAGCAAAGGCTTATGGGAAAAGAGCTGAGGAACTCCACAGCGCCCTCTGTTGGATGTAGTTATCCTCAATTCACAATGTAGCTCGCAGGAGCTTTGCAAAGTGAAAAGGATTTGAGCCAAACCAGTTAGGTTCAGATGCAGACAGCTGTTTCGGGGTTTTTGCCCCTTGTCAGTGCAGTGTAGAATTTACTGGATTAGCTGGGTGAGAGATGAAAGTGGCTTAGAAGGGGGAATGATCTCTCCTCCGAGCTACATTGTGAATTGAGGATAACTACATCCAATAGAGTGTGCTGTGGAGTTCCACAGCTCTTTTCCCATACATCTAATGCAGGCAAGTGTAAATCCAGAAGATTGTGCGTGGTCACAGGCAGAGTCGGCACGATTGGCAGATGGAACCAGCTGTATGTTACAGCTGGTTTAAAATGCTATATCCCCTGCGATCTGAGTTAACTTGTGAAAATATATCTAAGGAAGAGACAGAGGGAGAGAGCTCCCTCTGTCTCCATCAGCACCTCAGTGCATGATTGCGGGGTGCTGATGGAGACAGAGGAAGCTCTATCCCTCTGTCTTTCCCATAGATATATAATACACATATTTGGTATAGTTGCACAACGACCTAGTTTAAAAAATCTGTCATGTTATTCAACCTGCATAATAAATGGCATAAAAAAAGAAACAATGACGCATTCAAAACTGCCGTGCCTGGCGCAAGTTTTGGCATACGACTATTCATACATCTGTAGAACAGGGCTAAAACAGATATGCCAAAACAAAAAAATGCCGCAACCCCCTTCATACATGTCGCCCTAAGTGCTACAACATAAAAAAATATATAAATTGTGTATCACTGTATAGTGCATGGTAAACACTGAAAAAAAATATTAAACACTACAAGGATTGCTGTATTTTCTTCATCCTGCCTCCCAAAAAACATATTAAAAGGTGATAAAAAGTTATGTGTTCCTCACAATGGTATCAACAAAAATGTCAATGCCTCCCACAAAAAACAAGCCCATTAACAGCTTACCGTATAAAAAAATCTGTCATGTTATTCAACCCGTATGATGAATGGCATAAAAAAAGAAACAATGGCAGAATTGGGATTTTTGTTCATTCCGCTGCACATTAAATGAGAAAAAAAAGTCATACAAACCCCAAAATGGTATCAATGAAAATATCAGTTCATCCTGCAAAGCAAAAAAAAACTTTAATCATCTCTGTGTACAGAAAAATAAAAAAGCTATGGTAGTCAGAATACAGCGATGCATAACACTGTTTTACACAATAAGACACTAAGGGGTATGAATTCCAAACAAGAAAGAGTCGACACCAGTGGTTGTAAATCAGCACTTCTCAAGACTCTAAAGGGCCGCTCACACGGCTTATTTTGAGCACGGATTGCAGCCATATTGTGCGCCGTACTGCGCTGCAATACAGCTGGAATCCATCCCAGCCATTACGGTAATCCACAGTTCTCATAGAGAACTATGGATTCCGTCTCTTGCCAGCTCGGCGAATCCGCCGGGCGGGGAGAAAGTGACATGTTCATTATCCTGGCGGGATACACGCCATGGATAATGAAAGTCTATGGGGCCGGCGGGCAGCGCCCCCGCCCCTTATTCAAGCCGGAATTGCGGGCGAAATCCGTCCCGCAATTACGGCTTGAATAAGCCGTGTGAACCGGCCCTAACAGGGACACTTAACCCCTTAACTCCAAGGCCTGAAAAGTAGTTAATGACCAGAGCGTTTTTGCCTCCTTGCGTTTCAACAGTTGTAACTTTTTTATTTTTTCCAATGACGCAGTTGAATGAGGCCTCGTTTTATTCAAGAGAAGTTGTACTTTATGGGGGAATAGTTTAATTTGACTTATAAATAATTGCAGAATTTTTTTGAATTTTTTTTTTTACATTTGTTTTTACACTGTTCATATTTCACAAGTAATAACTTGTTAGATTAATTCTACAGGTTATTAATGTCATGTGGACACCTAATATGTGTAGTTTTTTTTCTGTGTGTAATTTATGCACAATTATTTTTTATTAAATATTTATTTTTATTTTATTTATTTTTTTTATTCTTTTTTTTACACTTTTTATGTTTTTTTTTTTTTTACTTTTTTTGGTTTAATCCCATGAAGGGAGAACTGTGTTACATTTTTTTTTTAACACTTAGTAATGTATTAGCATATTCATATATGCTAATACATTATAATCTGTGTGTCTGACACAGGCAGTGTTCAGGACAGCACACAGTCTGGCCTGATCACTGGCTTGTTACACAGACAGCTCTGGGGCCACTCTAGGTCCCCAGGGCTGAATGTGCAGCCGTTCCCCGGGCTCTGTCGGGTGACTGGGTGTTCTGATCACCCGACAGAGCAGGGGAACCCTTTGATTGCGCTGCGGTAACGCACCGCCGCAATCAAAGGGTTAAAGCATCGGGTTGCGAAGGTTTTCTCCGCTCCCCGGTGCTCGCAGGACATGCTCTGGGATCAGGGCTGTGTAGTACAGCCCCAAACGTAGCGCAGTTGCGGCGCCAGGCGCCGCAAACCCCGAAGTCTACAGCGAAGCCAAAAGACGTCGCTGTAGATGAACGACCCGCACCAGCCGACGTCAAAAGTCAGTGGGCGGTCGTTATGGGCCCGTTTACACGGCAATGGACAAATACCGATTGGTTTATCCGACCGGTATTTGTCCAGTTTGAGTGCCATGCACACGACCGCGGGGAGCGGGGAAAAGCCCTCCCCCTTCACATTCACTTGCACATATTCCACGGGCCGCCCGAAAATCATTCAACATGCACATTCTTCTGCTTTCGGGCGGCCCGCGGGCGGAAAATCCGCCAGGCGGAGAGCCCGTGCATAGGAGCCCATTGTGCTCGTTTGCGGACGTTTTTTCAGACGGTCTGCAAAACCGCAAACCGTCTGCAAAAACCGGCCGCAAACCTGTGCCGTGGGGATATGCCCTAAATCTCCTTACAGGCTGGCTGCCAGTGGTGCTCAGCCAAGCAGTAAAAGTCCATAAATCTACAACAATAGGAAGAAACAGAGTGGCACTCACCGGACCATTTTAGCGTACCTTCCCATCTGTCTTCGCCTGTTTTTAATGCTGCATCTGAAATAAAGACATGCTAAAATGGTCTAGTGAGTGCCTCTCTGTTTCTTCCTATTGTTGTAGCAACATGTATGAAACTTGGCACCAACACGGCAGTTCTACATCGATAAAGAAGAGTGTAGAATACGACAGAATGTATGAACCTGTCGTATGTGGGTTCATAAATCTGGTGTGTGGTCTGCCTTGCATAACATAGCATATCTTTGGTGCATTCAAAAGTGCCGTGCTTGGCACAAGTTTTGTTGTATGAAGACAAAAAGAAAAAAAAAGTGTCACAGTCCAGTTCATACATGTCCCCCTAAGTGCTATAACATTAAAAAAAAAATTGTGTATCACTGTAATCGTATTACCTCAGAGAGTAATATCAACATGTCATGTATACTGCATGGTAAACACTGTTAAAAAGTAAAAATAATAAACACTCCTAGGTTTGCTGTATTTTCTCCATCCTGCCCCCGGAAAAACAAGCTCCTACACAGCTCCAAATAAAGAAAAGTTATGGCTGTGAGATGCAAAAACATGTTTTCTTTTTAAATAAGTGTTTTTTTATTGTCAGAATGTGACTACATAAAAATGCAATTTTTTACAAATGCATTTCTATTGTGTAAAAGTGGTAAAAATGATCTAATGCTAAAAAACTGAAACACATGTGGGCCCAAAATGTACAATACAGCACTAGATGAGTTCCCTGAGGGGTGGTAATTCCAAAATGGGGTGACTTCTGGAAGGTTTTACCTGTCCTGGTACTCAGGGGACTTTGCATTGCCCTTAAACTGTATGACTTGGGTTAAACGTTTTGGATATCCTTCCACAGTAACTGAGCCATGTTTGTAGGTCACCTTGCTTGCACTTACCTTTTCAGCTTTGCCCATAAATTTTCAATAGGTTTGAGATCAGGGCTCTGTGATGGCCACTCCAAAACATTGACTTAAGTTATCCTTAAGCCACTTTGTAACCAGTTTGGCAGCATGCTACGGATCATTGTCCATTTGGCAGACCCATTTCCACTCAAGCTTTAACTTCCTTGCTGATGTCTTGAGATGTTGCTTCAGTATTGCCACAAAATCTTCTTTCGTCATGATGCCATCTATTTTGTGAAGTGCACCAGTCCTTTCTGCTGCAAAACAACTCCACACCCGTGTTTCCTAGTTGGGATGCTGTTCTTAAGCTTCCAATCTCCTCCCTTTTTCCTCCAAACGTAATAATGGTCATTGTGGCCAAACAGTTCAATTTTAGCTTCGTCAGATCACAGGACATGTTTCCAAAAATGTAGGTCTTTGTTCCTGTGTGCATTTACAAACATAAATCTGGCTTTTTCATGGTTTTTTTTTGAGTAATGGCTTCTTTCTGGCAGAGGGGCCTTTCAGCCCATGTTGATACAGTACTCGTCTCACTGTGGATAATGACACAATCTGGCCAGCTACCGCCAGCATCTTCACAAGGTCTTTTGCTTTTGTTCTTGGGTTGATATGCACATGTCGGACCAAATCACATTCATCTCTGAGACACAGAACCCGTCTCCTTCCTGAGCGGTATGATTGCTGAACATTCCCATCTTGTTTGTACTTACATATAATTGTTTGTACAGATGAAGAAGGCACCTTCAGGTATCTGCAAATTGCACCCAAGGATGATCTATACTTGTGCAAATCCACAATTGTTTTCCTGATATCTTGGCTGATTTCTTTAGACTTTCCCATGATGTTACACATAGAAGCAGTGTGTTCGCTGCTGTGATTAAAATACATCCACAGGTGTGTCTCTAATTAACTCAGATGTTGCCAATAAACCTAACAGAAACTTCCAAAGACATAACATAGTCATATGGGCTGTCCCAAATTATTTAAAGGCATAGTAATCCTAGTGTGTGTGTGTGTGTGTGTGTGTGTGTGTGTGTGTGTGTGTGTGTGTGTGTGTGGTAAACTTCTGACTTTTGAAAGTAATAAAAATGCCTTAAAAAATCCTCTCTCTCATTATTCTGGCATTTGGCAAATATAAATAATTTTGGTAATCCTAATTGACCTAAAACAGGTAAGCTTTATTCTGATTTCATGTCAGGTAGTGAGAAAAACATGAATATGTGTCTTTTTATACAGTGTATGTAAACTTATGGTTTCAACCCTTTACATTATATCTGATTCATCACAGCTTGGACAGGCCTCTTGTCCTGTTGAAGCTATAGTGGCAGGGACAGGGGCATTGCTAGGGTCCCAAAACATCCGGGGCTCGGGCCCTTTGTGTTAAGTTTTGCTCCGTAGGGCGGGGTTCACGCGGCATTTTTCACGCCCCAAGAACTGCGGCTTCTATCAGGGGGACTGTCACTTCTCTCCTCCAGCGTACAATACCATCGGATTGTACGCCGGAGAAGACGACATGGTAATTCATAGCTCTCATATAGAGCGTATTAAAGGGCAAATACACCACAAAACACACCCCGCAATTCTGCCATGTGAACGTACCCTTTGTCTGGCTGCAGCAGCTAAAAACGTAGGCAACCCTGACGAATGACGGGTATAAAAAAATTATATTCAGATACAAATCATCATCAGGCTGTAGTTTACATGTGTAAAGGACAGAACAGGCAGGATTATGTTTAGTGACGCAAATGGGGCAATATTGTGGATATGTGTGTTTATACACATAAACACACATATATACAGTACATACACATTCACATACACATGTACACACATATGCATGCACACACATACACACACACACATATATATATACACATATACACACATGCATACACATATATATACACACACACATGCACACATATATACATATATATATATATATATATATATATATATATATACACATACATGCATACATATATACACATATACACAAACATATATACACACATGTATACACACAAACATATATACACACACATGCATACACAAATACACATATATACACACACATGCATATATACATTAAGTACAATTCATATTTATGAAGATTATGTGGTGTTGCCCTTATTATACTATCTAGCACAGGTCTCTACAGTGAGGCTACTCACTCACTTGAGACCTCCCTGGGCACCTGTGGATGATGATGATGATGATGATGATGATGCTGCTGCTGTTGTCTCCAAGGCTGAGTAGTTGCATGGTCCGGGACCCGGGAGCAGTGCACAGCAGGGGGCGGAGCTCCTCACACGCCGTGTGCTGCTTCCTGACTGCCAGGCTCTCGTGCTCAGCGCGGCTGCAGCACAGGAAGTCCTGACAGTCAGGAGCCACAGTGAGTGACAGGCGCCCCCTCCTCCCTGCTAAACACCGGCAACTGGTGCAGTCGCTCTCCCTCTGCCTCCCTGCACTGAATAATGGCTCTGAGCTGTGTGTTTAGAGGATTCACATACAGCTCAGGAGATCGTCGGAGCTGCAGGCACATAGCAGCTGCCTGCAACCCGACGGGCTGAGACTCGGGGCACAGGCAGGATTGTTCGGGGCTTGTGCCCCGAATAAACTAGCCTAGCGACGCCCCTGGGCAGGGATATTGGTTGTCACCCATGTTTCCCATAAATGACTGCGTAATTTTTTTTACTATCATAAAACAAAAGATTAACCTTTGCAACAATTTTTATAATGTTCCAGTGCACCTTCAATAAAAAATGAAGTATCTTGGGAAATGATTTTGTGTCTACAGGTTCTATGTGGTAACAGACTAAAAACAACTGTTGTGTCTCTCTGTATTAAAGGGGTTGTCTCATCTCAAAGTTTCATAGGATGCATGAATGAAATAATGCTGCTTTGCTCTGTCACTTCCTGGTCAAGCTGTCTGTAAAGTAATTACTGTCTTTTGTCTGAAAGATCAGATAACATACAATCTCTCACACTGCTGGCTGTGACCTGAGTGATGATGTCACTCCCTGCTATCAGATAGAACAAACAGCAGGGAAGAAAGAGTACACAAGTCGGTCACTTGGAAAACCTGAGATCCCTCAGAAGATGATAAAATCACTTGTAGCTCCTTAACAAAAAAAGATGAAAAACGCATTATATTTGGAAAACGTCTTCATTTAGTGTTCCCTACATTTTGAAAGCTATTCTTTGTAGTGAGACAACCCCTTTAAGTACATTTGAGTGCATTTATTCTGCAGCTTTTGTTAATCTTATTCATTTCGGTAGGGAACAGTCATAAATATTTGGCCTGATCTTCCATTGCTAATCGGACAATAAATTATTATTCTTGGGATCGGTAGGTGGACCTTTACTGATTAAGGTTTTATGAACTGTTAGTTTCTTTGTTGGTATTATCTTCCATTGGGGGTTGGTAGAAAACCTTTGTTATTACCATAAAATACTGAGCCTCAATGTGAAATCTGTTACAGGGCTCCCTACCTAATGTTTTATATAGTATGTTTTTTAGTGACGGGGGGGCTGGGCTCCTTATGTCCAGGGCCCCAAAGTGTCATGTACATGTGCTTCCCCAAAACACCTACTTTAAAACTGGCTATCCCCACATGCTGTCACTTTTCTATACTTCCCCTTGCCATGGGTTATGATTTTTTCCAGCAATTACTCGTTTTCGCAGGGGGTCCCTGTATGTTATTAGGAGTGGCCCGTTGATATTGATAGGGTCATTGTATTCCACTAATTTCCATCTCCATTAATGCCAGTACTCTCTTAAAGTATTTAAAGAGACCCTCCCATGTGGATCATTGCCTCAGCAATAGATTAGTTTAAGATTTTTTTTTGTGATTCTTTGTTTGCTTGGATAATTCTTCTTGTCGTGCCTGTTTCAGTGTGACCTTGTCAGTTCCTAAACTCCCCTTACATCCATATTATTGCTTGCCCTTTTACTGCATCGGAGGCTTCAGTTTTGTTGCTAAGGGAAAACTGAAAGTGGTTGTTGGGCGAAGACCATGGGGCTTTTAGCCCTTGACGTAGGATTCATAAGGGGGACAGTATAAAAACTCTTAGGTCTAAGTTTCTTGTTGCCCTAGCAACAATCAGAGCTCCCATTTTATTTTTCCGAGCCTAAATGAGAGGATTGGGTTTGATTGGGAACAAAAAAAAGTCTTGACTAGACGTTTTCTACATGTCCCCCTAAGTCCTTCTTAAAAAATGGATTCCCCTCGCCTCAGGGGGGGTTTCTAAAAACTACCATCATAATATCATGAGTATGCAAAAAAACATGTAATAGATTAAGTAAGATCTCCTTTATTAAAGTTAGAGTGACCAAAATTATGATATAAAATGTGCCAAGATATACTAATATCTAGGAATGAAGCCATCATATGTCAAAAGGACCAACCCCAAGATTTAAAGGGGTTGTCTCACTACAAGGATTGCTTTATATTTTAAATATCTTACAAAAAAAATTCACTTTGCAATATGTGTCCATTAACAGTGTCCTACCTATTCTTAGATATCACCTCTTTTTGGGTGCATCAACTCCTCCAGGTTGTTAGTAAGACCCGTTCAAACTTCATGTTGGCTATCAGCATGGTTGTATAGCTACAGCCGGGGTTTACTGCGCCTAGTGGAAACCGTAAAAAGCCCCCGAAATTTAAATGAAACCCGGAAAGGACGGGTAGTGAATCAATGTAGTGAGACAAAAACCCCCAAGATTTAAAAGGATTTTATCTCACAACATTTTAAAATTAAAATGGGTGAATTTTTAAAAGGTAAATAAATTTTTTGGGGGCTATGCCCTTCATTTGACCATCCTGAATCCTGTGATGGAGCCATGTTCCCCCCGGGGTTTCCCATTGATAAGGGAAACCAAAAAAAAATATGTTCTCAAGTGTTCATATGAACTAAATAAAACTGCCCACACGACTTTCAAAAAGACCATTTTATGCTTGGGTTAGGTGAAGACCTGGTTTTTGTTAGCTATAACCTTGTTTAGGTCCTTTCTTTTTTGGGAACAAGAAGCAAAAAAGACTGGGGGGGGAAATTTCATGAAGACGGGAATTTAAAAGGGAAGAAAAGGAGAAAGTTTAAAAGGGAAACCCAAATAAAGGTTTTTTTCCCTTGGTAGTGTTGCTCTAAACCCCAAAAATTTTTCTTCGGGCTAAAACTTGTGAAAAACTTTTGGGTTTTGGACGTCCCCAAAACCCTTAAAATCCGCAGTGGTTTGTCTGAAACACATAAGCGTTTTTTCATAGTTGTGCTTTCGATTACACATGTTGTTTAATGGCCATGAAATAAAAACTTAGGGCAGCATGTATGAAATTTGGCGTTTAAACGCAAATTTAATGCGCATTAAAATTTGCATAAATGCCCCGATTTATAAAAAACCCGGGCTTACAGTTGGTTTTTAAAAAACCCAGGCGCATTTCTGGGGGTTAACACGACATTTCGGGCCCTGGGTTTAAACCTTTTTAAAAAGGGGTTTTACCGGGTTCCGCAGTTTGCTTTTGGGGAAAAAGGCCCTTGTAGCAAACCTAAAAATTTCTATAGCTTTGTACGGTTGTAGTGCACAAAAAATGGAGATGAAGGAAGGGCTTCTGGAGTCTGGAGTGCTGGTTTGTTAAGAGAGGTATCTGGCGCTACAGGCTACTCCATATTTACCTTAACATCTTTTCCCAGTTGCATTTTTGTGCCTTTTTGAAAGTATTTGGCCCCCTTAAACTTTTTAAACCCTTTTTTGGAAAATTTCAGGTTTCAAATTTAAAAGATATAAAATTTTTTTTTTCTGGGGAAGAATAAACAATTGGTGGGTAACAAAATTGTGAAGGGGGAAACAAAAATTTTATTGGAAATTTTTTCTTTTGAAAAAAAAACCCGGAAAAGGGGAGGTTGAAATTATTTTTCGGCCCCTTTTACTTTCTTTTGCTGAAAACTCACTCCAGAATTTCCCATTTGAGGATTCTGAATGACCCAATTTTTGCCCTTTAAATGATGGTTTGATAAAATAAAACCCAAAGGTGGGGTGAAATTTAAAAGTCTCAGTATAAATGCCCCCTGCTCTGTGATAGTTCAGGGTTTCGTTTAAAGGCAGAGAGCATCAGGGAAGACCAAGGAACACACGGGGCCCAGGTCCTTAAATTACTGTTGTGTTTGAAGTTAAAAGGATTTGAAAAAAAAAAAGTTTTTCCAAAATTTTTAAAAAATCCCGGGGGAAGCACTTGAAGCGTTCATATTGAAAGGGAAAGGGAGTATCGCCCCTTTTGAAAAATCTACCAAGTTCCCGGGTCCGTCCTCTAAATTTTTTCATTTTCAAATAAAGGGAAGAGTTTGATCAGGGTGCAGAAAGGGGCCCCCCCATGATCACTCTGGATGAACTCCCAGAGACCCTACGGGTGAGGGGGGGAGAGTTGCCCAAAAGAAACAAAAATCGTCGTCCCACTGCACAAATCGGGCCCTTTTGGGGGAAAAGAGGGGGGAAAGAAAAAAAGGCCTTTTCTAAAAGATATCCGGGAAAAAAGTTCCTTTTTAAAAATTTTTTGCCACACCCAAAATGGGGGGGACCCAAAAAAGGGTGGTAGAAGGGGGCTTGCTCAGATGAAACCCAAAACCCAATTTTTTGGCGGGCAATCCCCAAAACAATTTTTTGGGGGAAAAAAGCAACTGCTCACCCCCCTGAACACCCCCTTTCCCCAAGCCCCACACTTGGTTGGGGGGGAAGCATCGGTTTGGGTTTTTCTTCAGCAGGGACGGGAATGGTTTTTAAAATTGATGGGGAAGATGGAGGGACCCAAAAATACGGGAAACCCATTGGAAGAAAAAACTGTTGGAGTTTTGAAAAAGACCTGGATTTGGGGAGGAGATTTATCTTCCAACAAGAAAAATTTGATCCCAAACTTAAAGAAAAATGAAAAGGGAAAGGGTTACAAATAACCTTTAATAGGTGTTAGAAGGGCCCAAAGGTAAAAGTCCAGACCTGAACCCAATCAAGAATCTGTGGAAAAAGAGATAAAAAACTGCTTTTTCACAAACCTTTTGGAGCTCGGCTGTGCGCCAAGGAAGAATGGGAAATTTTTTCAATTTCTCTCGATTTTGCAAAACTAAAAGGGACATAACCCCCAAACGACTTGCAGCTTTTAATCCAGCAAAAAGGTGGGGACTACAAAGTATTAACTTAAGGCCTGGTTCCCCCGGGGTTATTTTGCGTAATTGGGGGTGGGGACGGATTTTGCCCCCAAATTAGGGCCCGCAACCGTTTTTCAGGGGGGGGGGCGGGGAGCCCGGGAGTCGCCGGGCCCCTTTGGGCGTCATTTCTTCGGCGCCCTTAAAAGCACCGTAAATAATGTGCATGTCACTTTTCCCCCCCCCGGCGGGGTTGCCGGCGGGAGGAGCGACGGAATCCATAGGGAGCCGGCCGTCGGCTCCAATCCCGCGCCCAAATAAAACGTTGAACGAGGTTTAAAGGGGGGCCCAAAAAATATTTGGACCCCCCCACTTTTAGTTTTTTATTTTTTACAAATTTTTAAAATATCCAATTTAAATTTCGCTCCCCTTCACCCAAATTTTTGTACCCCTTGTTGAAATTTTTCACAAAATAAAAACATTTTATTTTTTTGTTTTAAGCCTGAAAAAAGTGGGAAAAGGGTTTTAAAAGTTCAAGGGGGGCGAATTTCTTTCCAAAAGGGGCCCCTGTATCATTGGGTTTTTTTTTGACTGTGACGGGGTATGAATAAAGGGGTTTCTTTTGCCAAAACGTTGCATCAGTCTGTCACAATTCCGGACTAATCAGACTGATAAGAAAAGTATCGTCTCTATATATTGTGCACCTCTGCCTGCTCCCGCACTTATATGCCTGTCACTGCAAGCGGCCACGTCGGGGCTTTGGGGAAAATGAAAGTCCTCCCAGCCAGTCCCCCTGCCTTGTAGCAGCCTCTGGTGAGAACCGGGGGGGCTTCCTTTTGGGGCTCCCTGGGGTGGTTTTGTACCCTCTATTAGGGGGGCCCCCCGCAGATCCACCCATTAGAAAACCCCAAAGGGTTCTTATACCCGTAGGAAAACCCCCTATTTAAATTTGCTGTTTTTCCCCGGAAATTTTTCCCCGTTCTTGCAAAAACTCCCCATTTTTTCAATATTCTGTCGCTTTTTTTTAAACCCTTTTTATTTTAAATTTAACCCTTCTGGTTTTAAAGAAAAAATTTGGGAAAAGTTACCTCTTTAAAAGTTTTAGAGCAGGGAGGGGACAGTGCCCCCTGTTATTTAAACTCTCCTGCGACTGTCCCAAAAATTGACTGGGTATCAGGGCAATTTTAAAAATGGAGTCTGCGGGGCGTTTGGTTGGGAATTTTTTAGGGACCAAAAGTTTAAAGGTTTTTGATTTGTTTTTTAAAAATTATTTCGGGCTTGTCTGCTCCTGTGTCTGGTGAACTTCACATCAAACCTTTAATCCTGTTGGTAAAAATGGTTTAAATTTTTTGTGTTTATGAAGAAGGGGAGAAAAAAATTTATTAAATCCCGTAATTTTTTAAAAAACCCGCAAATAACTTGTTTTCCTTTTTTTGAAAAAAGCTCGTCAGGCGGTTAGTGAGGTTCTAAAATAAAAAAATAAAAAATAAAAGCAATTTCAGAGTGAATTGTGCCTGAACTGACCTCCTGCCTGTGACCTGTTTACGACTAAATGCTGACTGCCATGACCTTCTGCTGTGACCTGACCATGTCCTTGCCAGACCCTTCTGTAAAGTGCCTGCATGCCAGCCGTCAAACCCTGGACTTACCCGGGGGTTCCCGCAATGAAGTCCAAAAACCCCCCTTTTGTGGGTTTTTGGGGGGAGACCAGGAGGCTCCTTAGACTCCATTTTTAGGTAACCCTTTAAAAGGGGTTTTTTTCCCATTTAAAGTTGACGCGGGTTCTCCCAAAAAGGGTATTTAATCATTTTTAAAAAAATGTCATCAAAAAAGTGTTTCATTTGAGAGCTACAGCATTGCTTACATGCCCCTTTGGGTTTCCCGACACTTTAATTAGATAGCCAGGGGCTTTATTTTTTCGGGCTTGCCCTGTTTGCACTTCTTATCTGATGGCGGGAACATGAAAGAGCTTTGAAGGGGCTGGGGAGAAAAATCCCTTTGTCTTTTGTATAGAGAACCACTGGTTGTAATGTAATTATCTTAGTAAACATGCAGATGCTCCCTGGCACACTGCTCAGCCACCCTCCCTCTCCTCCTGCAGTGTTCCTGAAGGAATGAAAGAAGGCTGCCTGCTGAGCTTATCTTCTCTCCTGAGCACAGAAGAGGGAGAAATAAAATGCATATAGATTGTGCAGAATACAGTTCTCCTCTGTGGATTAGCCAGTGTTTGCTCAAATACAGAGACTGAGTATCAGGAGCGTGCATGGGAGGTAGAGCAATGACATCACAGAGGAGATTATCAGCCTGTTAGGTGTGAGGAACTCACTTCTTGGCAAAACCCCTTTAAGCCAAACTCATGGCTGACTCAGAGGATCCACAACCTAATTACTTGTCATTCCTTCTAAAATTTGACTGGGTGGAAGCCAAGTTTTATAAAAAAGACTCACACAACCCTTTTTTTAGACAAGCTAAGCTTTATTTCCACATCACAGTTACAATTGTTTTTCTATTTTAGGCCCTCTCTGACCCACTGGAAAGTGTATCCATATAATGAACAATCCCTTTAATTGTTATTTTCATTTATATCTCAATAACAAAAAAGGAGAGAATGTTTTCTGTCTGCAATATGGTACCAAGAGGTAATGAGCTGATTGTGAAGTAGGAGGGATAACAGGGGTAATAATCCTGGTACTACTCTGGTTAGTCTAAGTGGGCTAGCATGGGAGAGTCAGCTGACTTTGAGGAAGTTTAACTAGAAATAGCAAATAGACAAGCATGCTACATAAGTGGAGGACTAAACCTGGATCACGTGTTATATGGAATGATATGGCTGGATCAAAACACTGTAATGTTCCAATTTGATATGTTATTATATACAATATAACTCAACTTACACTTGGTTCACATATGCACCAGAGGTTTTATTCAGAACTTCCATCAGGAATGCCGTAATGACAGCAAGCTGCGCTAATTTTTCCATCTAGACAAAAGACCCTACTGAAATGGATCCCCAGGTCTCTGTTTTCACCCCTGCTCCGGAGATTCTGAACCAAGTCATACTGACATAAATGATGATGAAAATGACAAGAGAAGTCCTAGAAGGAGCAGGGAAACCGATTCTTCTTTGTTGATTGCAACCTTTTAATGAATTGCTTCCTTTTCCTTTGTACAATCATTTACTTTAAAGGGTTGTCCATTTTTACCTTCTCTTATATAATCAGACCTTAAAGGTAATCTGTCGCAATTTTTTTTTTTACTTTTTAAAACAAGACACTGATCCATATTCTTTTCTTCTTAGCCATATTTATATTCTGATTACAGATTTCACAACTTGGTTGCCTGTATATGATTGCGGGGACAGCTATCCTGCACTGCTTTAATAGCAGTCATGCACATAGGATGGACTAGATCAGTCCCATTGACTTCCATAGGAGAGTGCTGTGCACATGCTCTGTGACCTGGTAAGAAGTCAGTGTACAGGGAGAGGGTGAACTATCTCCTATTGTGACTAGTGTTGAGTGGTTATAATCGACAAAGTTGAAATTGGCACAATTTTTATGTTGATCGGAATTTTCCGATCACGCAATAATTTAGGTGAGAATCTGCGCATAATCTATTACTATTGCGCCATTTTCGGCGCTTCCTGTCATTTTGGCGGCCAGCAAATCAGCTTAGAGAATAGAGCAGGGTGAGCTGGGTGTGCGACGTCATGACTGTGATGTGTATGGTTGTGATTGGCTGGGAAAATCACATGACCTCGTTTTACATAGAACAGCCCTTCCTGTTCAGCATCAGTGTGTGTCTGTGTCTCATAAGAGCAGGACGTCTGTCAGCTTTCTCCTCAATACAGCTCAGCGACACAGTTCTCTTTGTTCACAGACAACTATGTTTTTAGCTGTGAACATTAGAACATAGGTAGATTAGAGAATTTCAGTTTTTAGTTAGTTAGGCTGAGGCTTTGAAAGAAGCATCTAGCGCTGTACAGCCGCGGGGGAGGGAGGTGGGGGAGGGGGTGCGGGCGAACACAGACAGACAGGCAGGCAGGCTTTTGAAAGGAGAGTGTATATTGTGCAGTCCAGACTGCTTTGAACCTGCATTGAAATGGCTTTTTATTACCAGTTTTTGGTGAAATAGTACCTTGTATTTTGTGCAGCCTGTACTTATATTAGGATACAGAACTTTTCTAGTAACTGCAGGTGTATTTGATAGGTGCAAAACCCACCTTTTATTATCCGTACACGATTTAATTAGATTTTTTTCACTTTTGTGCTGCCCAGTTTTGTTTAAAGACCCACTTTTTACTTACAATAGGATACAGAACTTTTCTAGTCACCGCAGGTGTATTTCATAGGTGCAAAAACCACCTTTTATTATCCGTACACAATTTAATTAGGTTTTTTTCACCTTGTCGCAGGCCATTTTTGTTGAAAGACCCATCTTGTACGGATATTACCATACAGAAATTTGCTAGTAATTTCTGTTGTATTTCATAGGTGCAAAAACCACCTATTATTATCCGTACACAATTTAATTACGTGTTTTTCACTTTGGCGCAGCCCAGTTTTGTTCAAAGACCCACTTTGTACTTACAATAGGATACAGAACTTTTGTAGTCACCGCAGATGTATTTCATAGGTGCAAAAACCACCTTTTATTATCCGTACACAATTTAATTAGGTTTTTTTCACTATGGCGCAGGCCATTTTTGTTCAAAGACCCACCTGGTACTTACATTAGGATACAGAAATTTGCCAGTAATTGCAGGTGTATTTCATAGGTGCAAAACCCACCTTTTATTATCCGTATACATTTCTAATACGCGTTTTTTTTACTTTGGTGCGGCCCAGTTTTGTTCATAGAGCCACCTTGTACTTAAATTTGAATACAGAAATGTTGTAGTTACTGTTGGTGTATTTCATTGGTGCAAAAACCACCGTTTGTTATCCGTATAACTTTTAAATAGCTGTATTGCACGTGGTATGGCCCTAGTTTTTTTTCAAATAGCCACGTTGTACGACAATTCTGATAGAAAAATTTTCTAGCAACTGTTCTCGTTTGCAAAAAACGCAATTTCTCATCCGTGTAACTTCTGAATAGTTTTATTGCGCTCGGTGAATCTCAGTTTGGCGCAGATAGCGCACTTGTATGATAGTTTGTTGAAAACTATCAATTCCTAGTCCTACTGGGCAGTTATAAATCCCTGGGACTGAAGGAAGAACACTGTTGATTTTGTCTTACGGTTCTTCCACCAGACCGCATTTCACAGGTATTCGCTAGAAACATTTCAGTTTCTAATCCTAGTTGGCTGTAGGAAATTAGAGGGATTTAAGAATAGCTGTGATTTGCCGTCTTTTAATAAGAGACTGTCAAAAACTCTTCCATACTTTCTTAAATTTTTATCTTTCTGAACATGGAGCGAAATGCAGGTGGTAAGCGAGCAAAGAGGGGTGTAGGACATGGAGATAGAGGTACGAGAGAAGTTGCTCCTTCCAGTGTTGGCGATAACACGCAAGCCAGCGTATCGTCGGTTGCAGGACCGTCAGGCCTGTCATCGCTGGGTCAGGGCCCTGTGAAACTCAGTAACGAACAGCGTCGCCAATCTGTTCTTCAGTGGTTAATGCAACCTACATCCAGCAGTATTACCTCCTCGTCCTCCCAATCACTGCCACAAATGTCGCCATCATCATCGTCAGCATCCGTCCAACATGAAGCGAAGGCAACCCAAAAAATATACTAAATGACAGTCACTGTACAAAATAGCATAGTGCCACTTTATGATCTGTGGGTCAAACAGGTTTAGGGGTCATGCTGTGGTACAGGACAGGTATAGTCAATGTCCAGTTCAACTAAAATGGTGGTTCAAAGACTACTTTTTCTGGCACTTTTTACTCTGTGGGTCAGACAGGTTTAATGGTCATACTGCGGTACAGGACAGGTATAGTCAATGTCCAGTTCAACTAAAATGGTGGTTCAAAGTATCCTTTTTCCAGCACTTTTTAAATCTGGGGTACATGCAGGTTTGGGGCTCATGCTGTGGCCCAGGACAGGACAGGATAGTCTATGTCCAGTTCAACTAAAATGGTGGTTGAAAGACTCCTTTTTCCAGCACTTTTTAATCTGGGGGGTCAGATAGGTTTAATGGTCATACTGTGGTACAGGACAGATATAGTCAATGTCCAGTGAAACTAAAATGGTGGTTGAAAGACTCCTTTTTCTGGCACTTTTTAATCTGTGGGTCATGCAGGTTTAAGGGTCAGGCTGTGGTACAAGACAGGGATAGTGAATGGTCTATGAATTTTTTTCTGTGGCTTTTATAACCTAAGTGTGTTGCCTAAGATGTAGCACGTATCCATTTTACTGTTGTGGATGTTAATTCCAGCTTTTCCAGCCCTGTTTGGGTGTAAGAATAAAGGTGTTTTTCCTCTCCCGTAGACTTTAATGGTCATCGGCAATAATCTATTATCGTCTATCGGAAATCGTCTTGATAATTGACTATATCGACCCGATGACAATAGTCGACGTAATCGCTCATCACTAATTGTGACTGCTTCCACTGATAATGAGCAGACTACTGAAAATCTTTCTCTACAAAACAGGAAGTGTCAGACTACTATTAGGCGTAGTCGCCAAAGTGAGAACTGCAGGACTTAAGAATTATTTAAAAATATTTAAAAGCGATAGGAAATGTAAAAAAAAAAACATAATCAAAAATTCTTAACAAATGTGTTTAACATAAAAGGCTATGTCTGCACTGCACAGGAAAACAATCGTATCTTCGGAGCTTTTTCGTTTTTTAAAAGCGCCGAAGATACAATCATTCGTGCGGCCACATTGACGGCAATAGGAAAGACGAGCTGCACTCTACACAGCTCGTCTTTTCTCCGCTCGTCTTCCGATGCCGGCGTATTATAGAACATATTGTATAATACACCGGCGCTTCTCGTTTTCTTGTCGTCTTCGCATACAATACAATTGTAGGGGCAACGTCAGTAAAACGATAAGCGACCGCGGTTTTTGTACAAAGCATGACCAAAGCTGCAGTCCTGCATAAGAGAAAAAACAGCCGCTTATGGGCCGTTTTTTGTGCAATGCAGTGTAGACATAGCCTAAAAGTGAACCTGCAGTCCTTATGTCCGCCTCAGCATCCAAAGTTCAATTCAATCGGTTTTCCATAGCGATCTTATCAGCTGCAGCTCGTTAGGCCCAGACGGATAGCACAGTTTTTCGCTATGTTTTGGGGTAGATCCCCTTTCTCAACCATCTTTTTCCCCTAACCATCTGGAAGGCTTTTAGTTATATAATGAACAATCCCTTTAATTCTTCTTTGTATCGCAAAAATTAAAAAAGGTAGCACGTGCTTAACTACAAAGTGACTAAGAAGTATGACAGGATGTGAGGACACGTGGCTAAGAGCTATGGAGGAACAATGGCATTTTGTGTGAGGGACCCCCTTGTGTAATGGATACTACATGGATACTCAGGGGCACTGCGATGGGGAGCCCGATGGCTCCCATATACGCAAATTTGCTCCTGAGCTGGTGGGAGAATACGATGGTCTTCAGTGATGAAGAGGAAAGTGAGTGGATGGATCGCGTCATATTATGGCACGGTACATCGACAACATTTTTGTACTCTGGAAGGGCGACTTGTCGTCTTTTTCTGACTTTGTTGGGTCTCTGAATGATAACCAAATAGGACTGAAATTTACATTTACTGCTAATGAATTCACTATACCGTTTTTAGACCTTACCATCTCTAAAAATGCTGATTATACGCTGAGCACGAAGGTCTTCAGAAAAGACACTGCCACCAATAGCCTCCTCAGGTGGGATAGCTGTCACCCGAGACCACTTATGAGAGGTATTCCTCGGGGACAGTATCTTCGCCTGAGGAGGAATTGCTCTGATTTTCAAACTTTTAGGAGTCAAGCAAGAGATCTGAGGGGAAGGTTTACAAATAGAGGATATCCCCAGTCTTCCCTAAAAGAGGCATACCATAAGGCAATACAGGAAGATCGGGCTGGTCTTCTATTCCCTAAGACGAAGAAGGCAGATGTTGGAGGAACCACTAGGAATGATCTTAGGATCATCGGGGAGTTTAATCCACAGGCGGATAAGATTCATGATATTGTTAGAAAATACTGGAGAATTCTCCTACAGGATGATGTTCTTAAAGAGATACTGCCTGCTACTCCGTCCATCACCTATCGTAGGGGACGAAGTCTCAGGGACCGCCTGGTGAGGAGCCATTTTGTGGCCCCACAGAGAGAGACCTGGCTGGGTAGGCAACCCAACGGTTGTTTTAAGTGCGGTAGGTGTAAGTTCTGTCAATATGTGGTCAATTGTAAAACATTCGGCGACACTGACAGTTCACATGAGTACACCATTAAAGGTTTTATCAACTGCACTTCCGTTGGGGTTGTCTATCTGGCTACATGTCCCTGTGGGCTTAAATATGTTGGGAAAACACGCAGAGAACTGAGAAGAAGAATCGGTGAACACATTGGGGATATCAAAAAACAGCACGATACACCGATTGCGAGACACGTATGGGAAAAGCATGGTGGGATGGTGGATGTGATACAATTCAGGGGTATTGATTTGGTGAAACCCCCAGTAAGAGGAGGCGACTGGGACAAACTCATTCTACAGCGTGAAACACAATGGATTTACAGGCTGGACTGTGTGTTTCCTAAGGGGCTGAATGAGTCACTATCTTTCACTTGTTTCTTGTAACCGGCTATTTGGAGATTCTATTATACATATAACCCGCATAGGAACACAGATTCCCTTTAATATTGTTTTATATGCCAGACATCTATTTTTCTTTAACTTGCATATTTGATTGTATTGACTACCCCATGTTCTGAGTAGGCTCACTGTTTTGATATTCATTTTATTTTAGCAGTGCATCGAATAATATACGAATGATTGGAGATGGGATGGCAGTATATACTATGCTCCTTTCCCTGGCTCAGTTGAGCCATTATCCATATGCTGGGGATGCACTGCTTGGTAGCTACAGGAAGACATATTGTATATTTATGAAACAGTGCTTGTCCTGAGTACTATGTTGCCCTTAAATTATGGCAGCGTAGTCCGCACAAGTGCGGACTAACTTGGTAGCTACTAGACCTGGCGCATGCGCAGCGTGATATATGGACTTTGGCATCACTACGCTTACAAGTCCACGGCGCGAGCGCAGTATCACGTACTGATGCCGGCGCCATCATTTTCGTGTGTCCGCGCATGCGCAGTACGTCCTGCGTGATGTTGTCGTTTGGCGCAGGCGCCGTTGATGGGACCTCGGCGTCATCATACTGGTGAGTCCGTGGCGCGGGCGCAGTGTAGCGCACTGATGTCGGCGCAGCCATCTTTGTGTGTCTGTGCATGGGGAATGCTTTCTAAGTAACGCCACTATTGGCGCAGGCGCCGTCGACTAGAGTGAATCCGGCGCCCTCGTGGGCCTTGTTTGGTCATGCGCAGTGCGTGGTGTTGGACGCCGTTTGGCACTTCTCTGAGCATGTGTTTGTAAGTCAATACTTTCTTGTAATATGGTGAATAGAGGGCGTTATCCTCCGTTGTTGGGGGAGTATCTACCCTGGGGAGGGCTATTTATTTCCCCAGGTGTATGACATGGCTGTGGGACACTATATACCTACACTGGTTTGTGAGTCTGCACCGGAGGGAGACACACCAACTCCTATCCTTAGGTTTCATCCATCTGAATCCTGGTTACAAATACATTGGAGATCCAGGTACCTTTTGGCCTTTTAGTCATGGGTTAAATAGGAATATAGATTATTCTTTTTGAGTGTGTTTTTATGTTTGATTTATGATCTTTTGTAGATGGATATGTTGTTTCTGACCCACTGAGGAGTCCCTGGAATGGGACGAAACGAGTTTGGGGTTCAAGTGGCGCTTAACTTGTAACAGCGCCTGCGTATGTCATCATATTGATCGAAATCACCATTTTGGGTCTATTGGTGCAGATAAGTACTAGCATTGCTTATACCCTATATTCATCACTGTAGGGTTTTATACATACTAATTGTAATGGGTTCAATTGTCCCTACAATTTGTGTTATTGCTAGTGCTACTGTTTATATCTACATTGGCGCTTTTTTTCATATCTATTTTTGTTGGTACTGCACATTGTGTATCCAATTTTGTCTGTCTCCACTTGATGGTCCGCCGTTAGATTACATTGAGTAGGCGATACCTAGTGTAGGGGTCAGTTTAGGAGTTAATTCTCCTTGGGGTCGCCCTTATCGGGGCGGGTTCTCCTATTGTGTAAGGTACCATAGGGTGTATAACCTAGGGGACAGTGTAGGTGTTACTGTCCTTACCCTTTTTTTTTTTTTTGTGTTTTTTTGGGTGTTCCGATATTATATTATTTATGTAGGTTTATTTTCAAGTCTTAACTTTAATTATTAAAAGGTATGTTTTAAAGGAGTAGTTTTTTTCGTTGGTATTTTTTTGATTTCTCTATTCCTGTAATTCACATATGTGGGAAGTACTTTGCTGTTTTGTATACTACATGGCTGCAGGGGAGCTACTACATGGGGGCTACTACATGGCTACAGGGGGGCTACTACAGGGGGGCTACTACATGGGGGATACTACACGGCTACAGGGGGGGCTACTACAAGGGGACTACTACATGGCTACAGGGTGGCTACTACATGGCTGCAGGAGGGTGCTACATGGCTACAGTGGGGCTACTACATGGCTACAGTGGGGCTACTACATGGAAGCTACTACATGGCTACAGGGGGCTACTACATGGCTACAGGGGACTAATATCTGGCTATAGGTGGTAACTATAGGGCTACAAGGACAATTACCTGGCTACAGGGGACTACTATCTGGCTACAGGGGCTACTACCTGGCTACAGGGGCTACTACATGGCTACAGGGGGCTACTACAGGGGGCTACTACATGGCTACGGGGGGTACTACATGGCTACATGGGGGCTCCTACAGGGGGGCTACTACATGGCTACAGGGAACTAATATCTGGCTACAGGTGGTAACTATCGGGCTACAGGGGCAATTACCTGGCTACAGGGGACTACTATCTGGCTACAGGGGCTACTACCTGGCTACAGGGGGCTACTACATGGCTACAGGGGGGCTACTATCTGGCTACAGGGGGCTACTACCTGGCTACAAGGGGCTACTATCTGGCTACCGGGGGCTAGTACATGGCTACCAGGGGGCAAATTACCTATAAGGGCCTATATAACTACATAATAGGTATCTATATTTCTACTTATTGGGGGGGGGGGCTATATAACTACCTATCTACTTAATAGTGGACTGATGTACTTACCTATTGGGGGACCTATATGTTTATCTACCTAATGGGGGGCTATACACCTACCTAATTGAGGACTGCCTACCTAGTGTGGGGGTGTAGCTACTTCACTGTTTGGGACACAAGAGGGTCCTTATTACCATTTGGGGCATTATAGATGGGGAGTTTATACAGTGATAGGAATCGGTAGAGAAGTGCTGATAAATAAGGAGTTTAAGATATTTGTTTTGTAAATTTCCACAATAAGAGTCTGGCCGGGAAAAGTTCATGGGGGTTAGACAGAGGAGAAGAGAAAGAGAACAACTTCAGATCGCCCTGTAATCCCGGGAAAATTTTTTTATTTTAATTAAATATCTCCAACCTTGAAGAACGGTACCACCCTGATGGCTGGGAAAATATTGGTTGTTGTATAAGGGCCTCCCCAGGCACAGGACAAATACCGGCGATTTATCCGCCCGGGTATTTTCCCGGGTTTTTGTCCCCGTGCACAGGCCCCCGGGGGGACGGGCTTTTCTCCGCAATGAGCCCTCCCCCTACTCATTCACTTTTTCATATCCCGCCCGTAAGAATAAATAATAAAACCGGACCGAAAAATTAAAAAGTAAATTGTTTTTCCGGTGGCCGGCGGTTTGAAAAAAACGCCGGGTGGAAAACCCATGCAGTGGGGGCTGCTGCACGGGTTTTTTCCATAGGGGCCTAGTAAAGTTTTGGGGGCTTTTTTTTCGACGGTTTCAAAACCGCAAACCATCTGAAAAACTGGCTGCAAACCGGTGCCATGGGAACGGGGGCCCAATGGTTGATTCATAAGGGGGGTATTGGTATTAATTTCAGTCACTATGTGGCGGTGATTGTTTTCGGGTATTTGGGTTTTTATTCAATCAGTATTGCTGGTGATATTGGTCAGGGTGTGGTGGTAATTCGGGTCACTTTGCTGGGATTGTGGTCTTAGTAAGACTTTTGGTACTAACCTGGACTCGGGTTTTTGTGTAGCATGATATTTGGTAACTGTATGACTATTATTTAGTAGTTACAATTTTTAAACTTTTTGTATATTTCGACGTGATGCACTGGTAGCACTTTGGCCATTATTTAGGGTGGGGGGGGGAGAAATTTCTTAAACCTCGCCCTGAGTGCAATTTACTAGGAACGGCCCCAAATACTATCGAAAACTGACCCACAGAGCTGACAATCAACGCAGTTCTATAAAATTGACAGCACTGGGGGGTCAGAACGTAAAACACAAATAAACCGTCCCACAACTAAAAAACAGTCGCACTATAATTATTAAAGTGACCCACAAGTTACAAAATGATAGAACTGCAGACTGGGTTTCAGCTCTATGGTCATAAACAATAAGTAATATACATATATAATCTGGGCCGACAAGTTAAAGGGCTTCAGTTATGTTTAAAACAACCCACTCGTGGGTCAATTATATATTTATAGGCAACTGTCATTTTGTGGGGAGTATTTATTTTGATTTACTTATAAAAATTTAAAGACCCTGGAACTACATGTTTGGTGTGAACGATTCATTTTTTGTGGAACTACAAGTGCCGGCATGCCAAAACCGTACATTACTAAAATAAAATTTTGGTTTCCACTTACATACAAATTCAATTTTAAAACGAAACCACAGTCCCTAACCCGGTTTAAACCCGGGGGCTGCCCGTATATGCTATGAGAAAAAAATTCGAAAGCATCATTAAAATGTTGGAAAAAACACTAAAGATGTGGATTTAAATGAATGGCATATTATAAAGTCGATGGGCATTAAAGTAGAAGTTATAAGGCCAGAAACTAAGCCAGCATGTGACCACTTTGTTTTTAAATTGATTGTTAAATGGAGACATGAATGAATTTGCAGCTGCACAACAATTGTACCCACAAAACTGTATAGCCAACTACATTGATCATTTTGTTGTTTAGCTACTGATTTTTTATATTGTTTTAGAAATGCAAATAACAAGATGATTCCATTATTTTTCCAGTTTTGCTTCCTCAGAATTGAGTGATTCCATAAGTTTTTCCTTTACTTGATTTGGATAAATTTATGCTATTAAGTAATTTCCTTTTAAAATAGAAAAAGGGCTTAAAAAAGATTTTTTTCTTGAACCCCAGAAATTTTCCAGCTCTTGGTTGCTCATATGTTTTGGTCAAAACCGGGGTTTTTGCGTATTTGGGCGGGGGAACCCAAACGCTACTTGTGGAGATTTCAAATTTTTATGTCGGGGAGTTGTATGAAACAGAGGGAGGGCGAGATACTGACAATAATATTAGGTGTCAATGGATTGAAAATTTTTCCTTATTTTGGGTTTTAAATTTCCCCTGCGCTTGTTTGGTTTTTAAAAAGATAAGCTGTTTGCAGTGTTTTGCTTTTTACTAGGTTTTTTCCCCAAAACGAACAGGTAAAAAGGGGAACAAAAAAAATGTAGGACCCCAACATTAAATTTACTTTTCTTACTTTTGACTGTGTTTTATCCGCACTTTGATGTAATAGCCATGGCAAACCTAGCGTTCTGGTTCTTTGGGGCTTTTGCAGGTCGACAATTTACTGAAGCTGTAAAAAAATTTCCCATTCCAAAATTTCCCACGGAAAAGAACTGAGAAAATGTAAAATTGTTTTTCCAATGGAGAGAAAATCAGTATTTTTAACCAGAAAAACTTTTTTTTTGGGTGGGAATTTAAATACATATGAGGGCAGTAGAGAGGACCCTTTCCCTTCTAAGGTTTAAGGGGCTAAAGGTCGTTAAAAATGGCAGTTTCAAATCCCGGGCCCCGATTCTGATTAAAAAAAACCAGCCGGAAATTTTGACATAAATTTCCATGGGTTTTTTGGGGGACATTTCCTGTCCATTTTTTGGGTGATTCACTCGCCCCCCCCCTCAACCACTGACATGTTCATGTTCCCCCAAAAAACCCAAAGGCAAAAGAAATGAACATGTTTCTATTTTTTTTTCGGACCCCCGGGAGGAATAAAAACCATCCGGGCAAAACCCGGAAGCTGGACTGTTTTAGCAGGATTTTCTATTAAAATCGGGGGTTTTGACAGAGGGAACAGCCCCATAGACATTCTTTTACAAAAGGCGCGTATTTCCCGGGTAGTAATTGCCCATTCACCTATCCCCCCCCTTCGGGGCCCGAAATTTTTCCAAAAAAGGCCGGGGAGAGGAGACATAATCCAATTTTTCCCTATGAAGAATTTTGGGGGGTTTTCCGTTAATGACGGGGAGGGATTTTTCCCCCCTTATTGGTGCAGAAAGGGCACAAAATACGGGACAGTCAACCCCCCAAATTTTAAGTCGTTGTGAAAAAAGCCTAAAAAGGTTTGACAGTCAAAGGGTTTTTTTCAAAACCGAAAATGTCGGGTAAAACCTACTAAAAAAACCCTCCTTGGGGAAAAAGCCCCTTAAGATTACACGGTGCTTTTTGAGTGCCTAAAAATTAAAAGGAATGATTTGCGGGCATTTCCTTTTAAAAAATTGCCCTACAAAATCATTTTTTTTCCCTTTGGATTTTGCAGAAGGAGCTCTTTAAACCCCCCTTCCCAAAGACAGAGTCTTTTTTTTTTGTCAATTTCTTTTTTTTTCCCCCCCTCAGCCTTCCCGGGGGCCCAAACTTTTTTTTCATTTTTTCCACATACATAGACGTGTAGGGCTTTTTTTTTGCGGGAAAAAGGGATGTACTTTTTAAGGTTTTAAATTCATATTACCCAATAGAATAAACGGGGGGAAAAACCCCAAAAAAAAAAATTCTAAGTGGGGCATAAAGGGTCGGGTTGAAGGGAGCTAGTACTCCGGAAGTTTACCATAAAATAACCCCAAACCCCTAAAAGGAATCACCAATTTTTTCACTCTTCTACTATGGAAAAACCAAAAATAAAATTTCTTTGTTTTGGGGGGAAAAATAAAAAAAAAAAATTAAATTTTGCACCATTTTAAACAAAGGTTATTTTTCATGGCTTTTCACAATGGGAAATTTTTTTCCCTGGGGGTTGGGCCCCTTTCCCCGGTTTATATAAATTTGCCCCTAATTTTTTTGTTATGTTTTAGTACTTAAAAAAATTAAAACGTTTTCTGGGGGAAAATTTACAGCCCCCAAATAGCTTTTTTGATTTTTTCCACCCAAGGGAATCTAAAAAAGATTTTTCATTTTTTCGGGGCTAAAAAGCTTAGCTTTTGATGTGGTACAATTTTGGAAAACTTTGAAACCCTTTTTAACCCAGTTTTATTAAAAATTTTTGGAAACACAGATTTAAAAAAAAAAAAAATTTTGGGCCCCCAAGGGAATTTTTTATTTTTTTTTGGTTTTCACCAAAATGGGGAAAAGTAATTTTTTATATTTTAAAAAATTGCAGTGAAACCCAATTGTTTTTTAAATTTGAAAAGGGCAAAAAGGGGAAGGGGGGTCATAAACTTTTAAGGCTATTCACAGGGCAAAATTGCAGACAATAATTGCGGGGGCAGGTTTTTCCCCCCCAAATTTAAACGATCGGTTTTCCGTGCAGCGGGGCGGGGCAGGGGGGCCGGCAGCCCTGGCCCCTTTTGACATTATTATTCACGGCGCTCACCCGTAAATAATTGACATGTCATTATCTCCCCCGCGGCGTATTCGCCGAGGAGGGAGGAACGGAATCCAATAGTTCTCTATGAAAAAGTGGTTTCCCGGGAAATGACTGGGATGGATTTCAACGTCTGCAGTGAAAATACGGTGGCGTCGGTGAAATCGCCCCCAAACAGCATGTTTATTAAGAATTTTTTTGAAAATATTTTTACTTTATTTTTAAGGCGAATGTATGAAGGGGGCTCACCATTTTTTGGGTGTATTTGCACGTATAAACGTGATGAAAAAATTTTTGCCAGGCACATCACTTTTGAATGCACCAAAGGAATGCTTTGGATATGTTATGCTTACAAGGCATACCACATCCCAATTATGGCCCACATATGACACGGGTTTCATAAAAAGTTGCTTCTACACCCCCCTGATTATTAGAACGACTATTGCACCAAGGGCCACATGATAAAAACGTCTAGGTCAAAAAATTAAATTTGTTCCTTTGCAACCAATCATAGCGCCCTTTTCATTTCATAAATTTTTGCTCTGAAAAAAGAGGGGGGCCTCGATTGGTTGCTATGGGAAACAAAGTGTTTTTTAGACCTAGACAGTTTTATGCATGTGGCCCCAAGTTTCATACATGTTGCCCTTAGTCTTTAGTATTTGACCACTTTAGAGTGGTTGTAAACGATTCTGCAATAGTAATATACTGCAGAACAGAGTATGATGGTGGCTCTCCTGTTACATGCTGCCTCATATTCCAAGTATGTTTTTTTTATTAAAGGGACAACCTTTGACTTCAGTGAGTGTAAATGCTAAATTTCTCCTTAACGGGAATCTGTTCGAATAGTAATGATGATCATAGATGATTATAGGGACAGTCATAACTAAAGGTTTTTAAAAGGGTTAAAAATTTAAAAGGCCCCTCTATTATTTACACAGGGCAAGCACCATAGTACGCAGGGTCGTAAATTTTTGGTTCAAAAGTGGGGGGGACCAATTTTCCCTCTTCCCCCCTATTTTTTCATCCCTCCGTCCTTTCAGCTTCTCTTTTTCCCCCCCCCCCCGTTCCCTTCTCTCCCCTCCTCTACCTGCAGTGAAGCGGCCCCTCTAACCTGTAGGAGGTTGAGGGAGTTCTGTGAGCTCCACAGCAGGTCCAGGCAGAGTTTTGGAAACACTTTTGGTGCGCCCGAAAGGTTATGAGGGGTCTCAAATTACTGAAGTTTTGGCCGAATGGGTTTAAAAAAGCGCCTGGCAATGAAACGAACCAGCCCCACTTTAAATTTCCCTCTTAGATGGAAATCAAATGTGCAAGCAGCAAGTTTGCTTAACCCCCCCCCCTCACCATCCATTAAATTTGTTTACACAAAAACGAAGAAAAAAAATAAAAAACCCCAATTCACTTTCCCCTAGAAATAATTGGGCCCACATACTGTCCCCCAAAATTCATTTTATTGCATCCCATACCCCAAAAATGAATCACTAAAACCCCCAAAAATTTTTTTTACATATGGTAGCCACGAATTTTAATTCTAATGCATTGGAATAAATTGCACATTGAAATTTAAAAAATTAATATAATTCCTGTACCTCAAAATGTATATTACCACTGCCCCTAGAATAAATTTACTTATACTGTATTCCAGCATTAATTACACCATACCCCAGAGATTTTTAAACTGTCCCCCAGAGATTACTACATTCCCCACACATTTCCCCTGAGATTAATTACACACAGTACCCTAGAGTTACTTTTAACCTTATCCAGAGATTACATTACACACCATGCATGAGAGATTAATTACTAAATCCCCCAGAGATTTACTTTACCCCATATCCAAAGTTACATTACCCCCTTTCCCCAGAGTTTAACTTTAAACCATATAAAACGAGATATTTTACCCATCCCCAGAGTTTTCACAAAAAACTCCCCCAGAGTTACACAATGTCCCCCAGGATTACATTACATCAACCCAGAAATTAATTCCTTTTGTACCCAGAGATTACTACTTTACATATGGAAACATAGATTATTTTTCCCCCTTACCCAGAGATTACTTCATAATACCACAGAGATTACATTACCTTTGTACCCAGAGATTATTTTACTCACTGCCCCCAAGATAATTACTCATACCCAGGATTACATTCAATTGTCCCCCAGAGATTATTTTACTAATGTTAAACGAGTTATATTACACCATACTCCAGAGATGATTACATTACACATTGTAAACAGGTTTATATTATACCTACCCCAGGATTATTAATTACACATGTAGCTCAGAGACTGCATTAGACAAGGGTCTCCAGAAAACTCGAGTTAATCTAATTGAACACAAACAACATACATTAGGGTGGTTACCGATGGTTTTCAGCACTGACAGTGTTGTTTGCTTTTTGGGAAAATTTTGGCGCTTGCAAACGCAGAATTCCGATAAACAAATGACTCAGATTCCAAGGAGATTTTGCCTCCTATCTTTAGTGTGTTAGTGCGGAAAATGCTCGAGGAATTCTGTTAGACGCTGACGTACCGGCGAAATAGTAAATGACAAAATGGATTTTTTCATATGGGATGATGTAAAACAGTTTCCCGTCGGATTGGAATCGGTTTGAGGCAGATCCAGAATGAATTGCCCCGAATCAGCTTATATCTTCCATGTGAACGTACCCTTAAGGGATGTTTAACGGTATATAGCGGGGGTACTGGTTCTCTGCTATATACTGGGGTTTTAAACTACGCGCTGGCAAGTCCCACTTCTAAAAAGCTGCAGGGCCCGGGCCCCCCCTTACTTTCATTTCCCCCGGCATAAGTGGGGAAGACGTGACTGGCTGCACATGGCTGTACTAAGTAGTACCCTACTCAATGCCAAACAAGCTGGCCCTTGCCCCCTCCTTACCTGTCCCCTGTAGTCTGGTGAAGTCAGCAACTTCTTCCTCCCAATACAGACATGGGAGCAGGGGGCCACTGGTTCATTCAGCAGGAGCTTCCCTTCTTCTCTGATGAGGAAGTGGTATACAATGGGAGGGAAAGATACAGCCCCAGATACAGATTGTGCTGGACTGTGAGCAGCGTTCTGATTGGTGAAGCAGCCCCTACTGACTCCTGCTCTACCAATCAGCTCTGCTCTCCCTCTGCACTGACACTTGAGGCTGCTACCTACTCTGTCCCACAAAGATGCACAGAAATATAGGAGGTAAAGGGTTTACTCCTTCCTCCTCTGTGCTCTGCTCTCCCCACTTACAATATTCTCATGCTTTCATTTGGATTTTTTTTTATTGAAGTGGCTAAAAAGTGGGGGGGACCGTCACCCACCCTGTAAAAAGTGGGTGGGACCAGTCCCCTCTGTACCCCCCTAAAGTTACACCTATGCGTACAGCTGTTGCTTTTCCTAGCACTGCAAGTGATAAAATAAAAAGGGTTTTCAGCAACATCCGAAAAATAAGATGAGATAATGTACTGAGTGAATGCCTAATAGACCCAGAACCAGGTCTAGTAGCAATATGCAAAAAATAGAGAAAGGCAGCACTTCAAGAAGAGAGTGGTTTATTAACCCAACAGCAGCAACATTTCAGTCCTGAACAGGGACTTTTTCAAACTAATCACACAGTGCCATCTAGTGGTATAAATAGTGAATGGTGACATTATACAAACAATTTACAATCAATCAATCAATCAAAAATGTCAAAAATATAAGCAAAGTTATGAGGACCATATAAAAACACATGTATATTAGTGTAACTTGATTAAAAAACATAAATATGTCCGTTTACTACCTGGATGGGACAAGCGAGCGGCACACTGCTCCGGCGTTTCAATAGATGGACCATGCAAGCGCATCAAAACAGCAGAACGCGTGTGCGCAGGAAAGCCAATCAGTGTCAAATCGACATGGAGAGACTTCCTGAAAGCGCACGGGTCAAGCTGAGAACCAGTGCATGCATAGCATATATTACTGCCTACAAGACTGCATAATAATCAGAGGAGCATCTTAACTCCTTTAAAACACATGAAAAAATTAATAGGGATATAAATGTAGAAAAAGGATAAGCAACGGTCATAAAACAGGAGTATAATTGCAATTAAGCGACAGTGTTCTACCTATTGAGATGTCACAATATCCAAAGTATATTACCCAGGATATCACAGCAAAAACAGTGAATCCCACCATAAAAGGTCACTTTTAATAACATTATTAAAGTCAAATGGAGAAAAACACTCCCCCTAGTAAACCCTGGGTACTTTGCCCCTACCTAAAGTAGGTAAATCGCCTCGAAAAGGGCGGCCCCACTCACATCTTCCCCCCCAAACTCAGAAATCCGTAGGACAAAAAAATAAGGATTGTGAAGTATAGCTCTGTTCTCAGCACTCAGCAAACCCCGATGTCTGCAAACGACCTAAAATTTGCCCGCCGTCAAAGTCAGCGGGCAGTTGTTAAGGGGTTAAACAGGGAAAACATCCCGTTTTTTTGTGGTTTAAGTAATGTTTGTCAATCAACAAAATCAGTTTTAATGTCAGCAGAGACAAGAATATCCTTAAGAGCCCTGATTCTTCTAAAAGCCATTCTAAGGGTAGCTCTGAACTCTGAAAATATTCTCTTAATAAATGTCACTCTTTTCTAATCACATTTTTAATTTGATTCGACATATTAGAATAGGTTAAAACAAAAGTGATACGTGGAATGGTAGGACGTTTACTAGAATGAAATAGGTGGGATCTATCCAGATTGTCAAACTTGTGTCTTTGGGACATGATAATTCTATCTGGATACTCACATCTACCAAATTTCCTAGACATTTCGTCAAGTTTACTATGAAGAACTTTGGGGTCATTAACAATACACTTAACCCTAAGAAACTATAGGATAAGGAATTGATTATAGGTCAAGGATGAAAACTGTCAAAGCATAAAATATTGTTTCTATCTGTTTCTTTGATAAATAAATCAGTGACCAACCTATCGTCATTTTTAGATACAATTGTGTAAAAAATTGGGTACAAATACTAGAAGAAGTCAAAGTAAATTTAATATCTGGGTCCATGTTATTCATAAATATGTGAAAATCCTCAAGCTGGTCTAAAGATCCTCTCCAAACACCAAAACCGTTGTCTATGTATCGCCATCACCTCAGAATATGTCTTTGGTAGTGGGACACATAGACAGACTCCTCCAATTATTATGCAGTCTTATAAGCAGTAATTTATACTACGCATGCGCAGGTTCTCGACTTGACCCGTGCGCTTTCAGGAAGTCTCTCTGTGTCGATTTGACACTGATTGGGCTTTCCTGCACACGCGCGTTCTGATGTTTTGTTGCGATTGCGCGGTCCATCTGTTGAAACGGCGGAGCAGTGTGCTGCTTGCTTATTCCATCCAGGTAGTAAACTGACATATTTATGTTTTTTAATTAAGTTACACTTATACACATGTGTTTTTATATGGTCATTTTTATCACATGGGAATTATAATTAGGTAGTTCTATAAGTTTGATTCAGTATATCACTATGCACATTTTTACTCCATGATTTCTGTACCACCATGTATGACACTAATACTATATGACTATGCATCTTGATTTATAACTTTGCTTATATTTTTGTTATTTTTTTGTATCTACATTTATGATTGAGTGTAAATCAATGTATACCACTAGATGGCACTGCGTGCTTAGCTTGAAAAAGGCCCTGAAACACTGCTGTTGCTCTTTTTTTAAAGGGGTTGTCTCACTACAAGGATTGCTTTTTATGTTATAGATCTTGCAAAAACAAGTCACTTTGCAATATCCATTAGCAGTGTCCTACCTATTCCTAGATATTCCCTCTTGTATGGGATGCATCAGCTCCACAGGTCGCTATAGCTACAGACCTGCTTGATTTCTCCTGATAGGCTTCCAGCACTGGTTGCTATAGCTACAGACCTGGAACTCTTGGGTGCACCGGCGTTGAAATAACTTTACAGACACCAAATCTGGATGAACGGGGCTTTTACTCTGGTCTTTCAGCGACTGTTGCAGCACATCCAGTTCGCCCAGTCTCAGCATCCAGCAGCTTCAGCATACACACATGCAGCTCCCGAGGGGCTCTCCTCTTGTCCACCTCACTGCTTCTACCTGACCTCTACAGTGGCTCATCCACTATGGCCCAGACCTCCTGCTAAACTCCTTGCTGCTTCCCTGACCGATGCCTTCTCTCCAGACACGCACCAACTCTTGAGCGGGGACCTTTCCCCGGCCTCTCCCGATTTTCTTCTGCTTTCCTTTTTTGCCAACCAGGGATATTGGCCGCCCCTCATGCCAGATTCTGGGGCCTGCTGCTTCCCTGTCTCTCTCCTACTGCCAGCTCTCCTGTCACACTCTAACTTTGTGCTAGAATGCATCTGATTTATAACCCACAGTAGAACAGGTTCATAGATTCAGGCGCATTCTGCACTATTACTATGCACAATAAAATTGGTGTCTGGGCGCCAAAAATCATACATGTCGCCCTAAGAGCACTAATCCATAAAAAGGAAAAATAGGTGATGTAAAGCTCCTAACTCCCGAAAGCCTCTGTCTTATAGGCGACATGTAAGTACAGGGCTGTGCCAGTTATCTGCCGTCAAAAAGCTTTAGTAGACCTGTTCTATAGATGTATGAACAGGTGCACTCCAAGCTTTGGCGCGAGAAGCGCTTTGTAATGCACCAAAGATTAGGAGGGTTCTGGGGGCGTTGCACCACATTTGTAGAATTAGACACATTTATAATTCTTTGACACCAAACCTTGGAACAAAAGAGTTAGAACAACCAGACCAGGGTAAAGGTGGTGCCTGAGCCAGACTTGTGGTATTGGCACTACACTGCCCTGGATGTATGACCTGCAGAAGAACAGGTTCATACATTCTGCCGCATTCTACACTGCCTTAGAGCTATTTAGAACTGGTCTGTCAGCGCCAACGTTCATACATGTTGCCCTATGTTCATGGTCACCTCCTCTCACCGGTTTATGGGCTGCCTCAATGACACTAACCATAAACTTATCCAAACATGATGCATGCTCCTGAACAAAACTGGGATTTCCACCTTTTCTTACTGCCATCAAATGTTTCATTTTACAAATTTTTCATTTTCTACTCATAAATCCCACATATTATAATTTGCCAGAAGTGCATGGGATCATGTAAATGACAAATTTGGTTCTACAGTTAATGACTTTTGATTATATATGCACGATCTTCTTGCTGTCCAAAAAGTTCTACACCTCACATCTCCACACTTAGTAAAACCTTTATGTGATAGCCATGGGTGTGGGGAGTTGTTGCTCATGAACAGACCAGGAGACAATTTTGCTACTAATCTTTGGCCCTTTTGAGCTACACAATGGCAACCATCTTTAGTGATGGTGTGTAAGATTTCATCTTGCCACAGAACAGGTATGTTTTTTCAAAGATATTAGGGTACTTTAAAATTTTGGGGCGCTTTTCGAGTGTATTGCGCTTATCGGGGGAAAAAATCCCACCACAATTAGGGTTTTAATTTTCATTTTTCCCTCATAGACAGTTATGGATTGCGCGCCCCCTCCCACGCATACAATCCCGTGTTTTTTTGGGAATGGGGCAAAAAATTGAAATGAAAATTGTTGGGCTGTCCCCCCATGCGGGAAAATACCGCTAATCAGCACGGCTTCCAAAAAAACCCGGAAATTTTGCAGCGCTTTACTATATGCCCCACCAATAAGCCGTGTGAACATACCCTTAGCGATTTTTGGTGCCTAGTTTAATACATGTCACCCATTGTGTTTTTTTGGTCACTTCACCTGACCAAAAAAATGGAATTTAAAGTGCTGAAGAAGGCACATTTATCCTAAAGTGGTACCAAAAAAAAAAAACATTTATGTTTTTTTCTTTGAGAAATGGCACCACAATCCATCCCTCGGGTTTCAGAACTTCTCACTGGGCCCCAAGTATGGGGGTTTTATCAAAATTTTATATAGGGTCCTATAAATTCTAGATACACCCCTGGTTTAGTTGTAGCTGTTATACAGCCATGTCTTGCTGAAGTAAAACCAAGGAATTACAGCTGCAAGCGATATGTCATGTACTAAAGACGGTGCAAGCGCATCTACCTCCAAACTGCGCCGACAGAGGTAGAGAACAGCTCTGGAAATAGAGAGGCCCAAAAGATTGTAGCAAGTGTTGTTCAAACTAAAAAAATTTCTTAAAAAAAAAAATTCTATTAAAAACGTCTCGAATTTTTGAACTCAACTAACCCGAACTTTTTACTGTTAGTTCGAGTAAAGTTCTAGTTGACTCGCCGTTCATTTTGGTTTCGCCCCTTTTGGGGGCCAAAAAAATCAGTGAGAGCACAGTAAGGTAAAAAAAACGCACCTGGGGGGTAGGCCTTTTCACTGCTGCAAAAATTTTAACTTGACCTTTGTTTTTATTTTCAGCCATTTCTTTTAAACTGCCCAAACCCTTGTCTTATTTTAGAAAGCTTTTTCCCTCTCCATAGACATCAATATTTGGGGGTTTTGGAATTGCTGGGGGCATCTTTCCCACACCCAAAAATGTTTTTTGGCGAAAATTTTGCAGGCTCACATAACGCCTAATTTCCATAAAAACTCCCAAAAGTTAAGTTTTTGCATTTTTGGGGTTCAGTAATTGTAAAAAACACACCGCTCCAAATCCCTATGTGTCAAAAGGGCTTTGGGGGCCCCCCTCAGGACCCAAACCCCCGAGAAGCTGCTCCCCACCCACCCCCAAATAGCTAAAACCCCGGCTCGCTAGCCATCCTCATCTTTTCAGTTACCCATTAAAAGGGAAATAAAGGGGTATTTTAAATTTTTGCTCAATTCTTTTCTGTCATTTCTTAAGCCAAATTTTTTTTACTAATTTTTTCCTTTTTAATGTTATGGATAGTAATTACAGTTTCCCCTCCCCTGTATAGTAAAAAAATTTAAAACCAAACATTTCTCCCATAGACTTTAAAGGGGGTTCAAAAGTTCAAGTCCGAAAAAAACTTTGAACCGAACTCACAAAAAATTTTAGGGTTTAAAACGACAGAACCTTTTTTCTGTTCGCCAACACAGTTTTAGCCCTTATGACAACCAGGGAAAACAAATTTTTGGAGGCGATTACTGAGGGTCCATTTTTTTTTTTCTAATTTAATGTAATTGCAGATATTGATTATTTTCACACTAGGGGTGAATGAGGAATGATTGCAGTTGCGGGAAAACAAAATTCTGACAAATATAGGGTGACAGGTCCCGATACGAATGCCTGGGAGTTTTTGGGGTAATTTTTTTGCCAAAAAAAAATTTTGACCCCCGGGGGGGAAAAAAATGGGAACTTGCCCCGCGGAGTGCACGTTTTTGAGCGCTCGAAAAGTGGGAAAACGCATCCATGTTTTGTCGGCGCCCCAAGGTTTTTCTCATGCATGCGGGGTAAAAATCCCCCCACGCCCCATGTGTGAGGGGGCAGTGCAGGGGCTTAAAGGGTCAGAGGGGGCGGGCCTCACATGTATTCCGATTCGAGAAGGTGGAAAAAAAGCGAGAAATCATTAAACAAGTTAGTGAAGGGGCAAAAAAAAGGGTTTTCTTCAAATGAATGAATGAAGAAAAATAAAATGAAAAATCAAAGTGTTAAAAACGAAAACATGCCCGTGGGAAAAAATGGTTTATCTAAAATTAAAGGGGAAAAAATTTTTAAGGGTCGCCCCAAGAAAAAATCCCCCACTCCCTGAGGCGTGGAGTATGGGAAAAAAAAAAAAAAAAATTTTTTTTTACGTGAAAAAAATTTTCTGAAAAAAAGCTCAAACCTTTAAAAAAATACAAACAAAATCACAAAAAAAAAAATCAAGAACGGGGGCAAAATCAGGGAAAGCGAAAAATCAAAAATTGCCCGGGGAAATTTCAGTAAATTCAAATTGTATAAAAGGGTTCTCATTTTTGGGCACAAAAACCAAAAATCAAATAGGGCGACAATGGGCCCCTTAAAAGCTTTTTGGAGAAGTATTGACCAATCAAATGCAAAAGGGGGGACAGTTCAAAATACAGTAAAAAAAGCAAAAAGGGCTGATTGGTTGAGAAACCAAGGGGGCAGAAAATTAAAACCACCAAAAATATGTAAAAGGGGTCTAAATGTACCTTGGGAAAAATAAAATTCAATAAATATTTTTATTTCTTTATTTTTGTTACACCCCTACTATTGAACAATTTGGGTAACGAAATTAAAAAAAAAAAAATGAATTTATTGAATTTATTTTGCCCCCGGGACAGTTTTTTGAAAGCACTACATATGAAATTTGGGGGATTCTTTTCTGGGCCCCTGGTTTTCAACCAATCACCCTTTCTGATTTTTTTTTGTATTTTTAAGGGCCCCCCTTTTCATTTGAATTTGGGCAAAAACTTCTCCAAAAAAAAAATGGTTCACTGTCCTCCTTTTTTGATTGGGTTTTTTTCCCGCCGACCTTTTAAAAGAGTTACAAAATTTGAATTACTGTTTTTTCCCCGGGAAATTTTTCAATAACGCCCCAAATTTCCCGGGTTTTAGCGCCGGTGATTTTTGAAAAAAGCGTTATTTGTGATTTTTATTTCGTAAGTTTTTTAGAAGGTTTCAGCTTTTTTCAAGAAAGTTTTTACCCCTTAATAAAAAAGATTTTTTTAATCATACTCCCTTTCCGCACGGCGTTTTAGAATTTCCCTCCCCTTTATTTTGTCCCCAGACTACAAAGGGACAAAGAAACTCACGCTTTTATTGGGCCGGGGAAAACCAACCCCCGCTATTTCAACCAAACACCCTTTCTGCCCTTTTTACTGTATTTTTTAACGTCCCCTTTGTATTTAT
Source organism: Phyllomedusa bahiana (assembly GCA_025379985.1). Classification (NCBI taxonomy): domain Eukaryota; kingdom Metazoa; phylum Chordata; class Amphibia; order Anura; family Hylidae; genus Phyllomedusa; species Phyllomedusa bahiana. The sequence goes on along the minus strand of JAODAL010023897.1, from coordinate 15,801 downwards.
TGGTCAAAAAACTTCTCCATAGGTTTTAATGTTTTTACGTCGTCCCTTTTTTGAATTTTCCGGGGATTGCCAACCCCCCTAGTTCAACCAAACAAACTCTTTACTGCATTTTTTACTGTATTTTGAATTCCCGCCTTTGATTTGTTTGGTCAAAACTTCTCTTTGGTTATAAAGGTTCAAATGTGGGTCCCTATTTTTGATTGGCTGGTTTTTTCTTTTCCGACCAAAGAGAAGCCTTAAAAAAAATTTTAATTACTGAAATTTTTCGGCAATTTCCAAAAAATCCTAATTCCCCCATTTTGCGCCGTTCTTGAAATTTTTTGGAAAATGATTTTTTTTTATTTTTTTTTTTTTTTTTTGGGAAAGGTTTTAGCTCTTTTTCTGATAATTTTTACACCCAATAAAAAATTTTTTTTTTTTTTCATCTCCAAAGCCCCCATGGGGTAGATTTTTCTTTTCGATCTTCTATATATTTTCCTTTTCCTTTTTGCTTCACTTCGCCTCCCCAGGTCATTTAGACCCGAATCAACCAGGTAGCCCGTCGGACTTCGAGCGCTTCCAAACGCCGACTTGGGCCCAGCCGCATCTACATGCCTCGGAATTTTTCGAAAGTTTCCGGGGTCCCGCCCCAGAACGCCCCCAACCCCGCCCCTTTTCACCCCGTTTATGTTAGACGAAACCCCAAAGTGGCGAAGGCTGCGCCAAAAAACGTTCCCCCGCGTCCGAAAGGGGGTTTTGGATCGGTGAGGGGCCCAAATTTTTGCCAGAAAACAGGGGCAACTCCCCCATCAAATGTGCCCCAAAAATTTTCAATAATTTAAAAGAATGTAAGGCTTGTTTACCGGGGTATTTGCAGGGCGAAAATTTCCCCCCGCAAATTTCGCCGTGTGGGCGGGGGAGGAGGGGGCCGGACCTTCCGGGTCATAACATTCATTCCCCGCGGCCCCGTTTTCACCCCGATTTTCAATTCCCTAATTAAAACTTTCCCCCCCACCCCCCCGGGGTATTCGCCGAGCAGGGAGAGGAACGTAAACCATAGTTCTCTATTAAAAAATGTGGATTACCGTAATTTATGGGAAAGTTTTTTGCACCCAAAATTTTTCCCACTCCCCGGGGTGGGAAAAAACGGGCTGGGAAAAAGCCCCTTTTAAACCATGGAACATGGCCTTATATACCAAAACTAGGCACATTATACGCCGGGCACAACACATTGTAATTCCCCTAAAAAGGGGCATTAAATAAAAAGCGGGGATACGCTTGCCCTCCATAAAGCCCAAAGCCCTTTTAGGCTTTACATACCTAGTAAAGATAATTATGTGCCCGTTACGCAATACGCCCCTTTATAGGCGCATTACAAACACTCCAATGTTAAAAACTAAAGCCCAATTGCGCAAACGTCTTTTTTGGCACAATTTAAAACGGGGGGACCCCCCTGGCGGGGGGGGGGGGGGGGGGGGAAGCGCCAAAGTCTTTTCAGCCTGAAAACTTCGAGAACCCCTTTGAAAATTTTTTTTAAACCCGACTCACCCAAAAACAGGGGCAATTTAAAAAGCCCCCCATGGCCCCGTTTAAAGTGCCCAGATCGGGGGGGGGCCCCGTGGGGGCGGGTCGCACTACAACCGTACAAAGCTTAAAACATTTTAAAAGGGTTCATACGGCAAAACCAGGGGCATTAAAGGACCTGAAAAATGGTTTTTTTCGGGTAGAAAGCGCCTGATTTTAAAGACCCACAGTAAACAGATTTATAGTTCAGGTGCATTCTACACAACTAAGTGCCCCAAAAAAATGGCAGGCACCTGGGCGGCAAAAAAACATACAGGTCCCCCAAAAATTTTTCTATGCAAGGTATACCACACGCCAGATTTTTTTTGGTTTATACTTTCAGGTGTCCCTTTTCACGATTAAATGCGCCAAAAAAAAAGCCCCGGGATGCCAATTTTCGGACATGTCGCCCATAGTGTTTACCATTAGAGGAAGGTTTTTCTTTACTAGAAGCATGTAATGACAAGCAAAGCTTAGTGAAAAGCATATAAAAACTGACATTTCTGGGTAGTCTTTTATGAGGGAGAGAGTGGAAAAAACCCTTTTGTTAACTCTTTTCATCTCATTGACTGAATATCTGCAGCTAGAGTGTTTGCTGTACTGATACAGTCACCATAGAGGTTTACAAGGAGAAGCAGACTGCAGAGCAGATTCTAAGCCGCATTTCTCCTTCTCTGTGACTGATTGCCACTTCAGCGTGCCGCAGTAAAGGGAAAGGGTTGCAAACCTTTGTTCTGGGTTTCCCTTTGGGGCCTTTTGGACATTTCTGAAGGCCTAATAATAATTCCATGGTGGAGGTTGCCCACGGGGAAGAGCGGGCATAAAGTAATACGAGGGGGGGAAAAGGGAAATTGTGATCACTTAAAATCCTCATTGTAACCCTTTCCCTACTAAGTCCTATTATTCATCATTGCAGAATTTTTTTTTCTTCTCACATTGTAATTCATTTCCATAGCTCCAAGAGACAAATAGAAGAGTTGGATATGTCTTTAATTCTTTCATCATGCTGCACTGATTTTTATGTTGGAGGATTGCATAGGAAATAACATTTTGGTTGAGTTTTTCCAAAATTTTCTCTTTGGGGACAGAATGACTGTAACTCAACATTCCTGAGGTACAAAGCACATCAGTCCGCAATACAATACAATATCTCCAGCAATCATAATTTAAAGCATCTTTATATGATAATAAAAAATCTGGGTTTTTTTTATTTTTTTTCTAAAAATTCTGCCACTTTTCTGTAAACTTTGGTTGGTATAACAGCTCAGTCTTGCTTATGTGAATAGAAGTGCAAAGCAATACAATAGCCCATGTGCAAAAAAAACCTTTTCATCTTGTTCAGCTCTTTTAACTGGTGACGGTGTGTGGTGTTTTGTTTTTTTTTTTGCATTAGTTTTTTCCTCCCCGCTTTCCAAGAGCCAAAACTTTTTTATTTTTCCATCTACAGATGAAACCAGAAGTTTACATACACTACATAAAAAGACACATATGCATGTTTTTCTCGCTATCTGACATGAAATCAGAGAAAACCTTCCCCGTTTTTGGTCAATTAGGAACCAAAATTATTTATATTTGCCAAACAGCAAAATAATGAGAGAGAGATAATTATTTTAAGCCATTTTTATTACTTTCTGCAAAATCAAAAGTTTACATACACTAGGATTACTATGCCTTTAAACAATTTGGAACAGCCCATATGATGATGTCATGTCTTTGGAAGCTTCTTATAGATTTATTGGCAATATGAGAATCACACCTGTGGATGTATTTTTAAGGCACACCAGAAACACACTTCTTCTTTGTGTAACATTATGGGAAAGTCTAAATAAATCAGCCAAGATATCAGGAAACAAATTGTGGACTTGCACAAGTCTGGATCATCCTTGGGTGCAATTTCCAGATACCTGAAGGGCACCTCGTTTATCTGCAACAAACAATTATACACAAGTACAAACAAGATGGGAATGTCCAGCCATCATACCACTCATGATGGTCCAACATGTGCATATCAACCCAAGAACAAAAGCAAAAGACCTTGTGAAGATGCTGGCAAAAGTGGGTAAGATTGTGTCATTATGCACAGTTAAACGAGTACTGTATCAACGTGGGCTGAAAGGCCACTCTGCCAGGAAGAAGCCATTACTCCAAAAGAAACATAAAAACCAGATTCATTTTTGCAAATGCACACAGGAACAAAGACATACATTTTTGGAGACATGTCCTGTGGTCTACCGAAACTAAAATTGACCATTGTTATATTTGGAGGAAAAAGAGAGAAACTTGGAAGGATAAAACACCATCCCAACTGTGAAACATGGGGGTGGCAGCATCATGTTGTGGGGTTGTTTTGCTGCAGAAGGGTCTGGTGCACTTCACAAACTAGATGGTATCATAAGGAAAGAAGATTTTGTGGCAATACAGAAGTAATGGTACCATTGGCCATACCCTTCAATGTACTGGGAAACCTCTCAAAAATTCTATGGGATGGAATGTGAAAAAATCTAATTACGCCTTTTTTGCAAGGGTTTCATTTTTATGGACGTCACTGTTTGGTATAATTGTAATCAGTATTCTGCAGGTCGGCACAATTCCAGTGATACCAAATATTTAGGGCCACATGTGTGAAAACTGTCTAGGTCTAAAACTCACTTTGTTGCCCATAGCAACCAATCAGAGCGCCCCTCTCATTTTTCCAGAGCACTATATGAAATGAGAGGAGGACTCTGAATTTTACGCCTAGACAGTTTTCATACATCTGGCCTTTAGAGTTTTCGTCATGTTTCAGTACTCTCTATATTTTAAATTTGCGCTTCAGCGCCATTTTCTGCAACCAATAACTTTTTCACCTTATCATCTATGGGCCTTTGTGATGGCTTTGTTTTTTGCCGGGTGAAGGGTAGTTTTTATTGGTACCATTTTGAAAGACATTTTCGGCGGATTCAAAATACTGAATTCACCGAAAACCTGATATTATTTCTGTGCTGTGTAGACTTAGCCGTAGGGTACTTGACCACTAGGGGGCACTATCTCTTTATATAAATAATGCAGAAGGATTTACAAGATGGTGCTCCCATTACTTCCTCCTTATGGGAACTGCTTGGCACCCTGCAAGCTTGTCTTGTTCTTTATTCAATTTGAAGCTACGATCACCGCTGCGCCTAAACGGTTAAACAGGGATCGGACCTGGCACCCGCCACGTATAGAGTGAGCAGGCTAAGTGAGTAAGCCTGTTTCATGCTCCCTTAATGTCATCATGAAGCACTAACACATCATTGTGCGCTACAGGGTTAAGATGATTTTAGACTAAATTTTCAGTTTTATTTAATGTAACATGTATTTACTTAATGTCCATTTATTTAACTGTAACATATCATGCATATGAAAGTCCTTCTAATACACTGCAAGCTGTATTAGCTTCTAATGGGCTTGTCCAACAAACTAACAAAAAACATGCTTATATTGCTTGGCTGAGTCTTCATTCATCTCCTTGTGATATTTTCTGTGCCGATTTGTGCTTTTCCTGTGCTAAATGTAGCCTCCCTTCTCTGCAGCCGAGCAGCAGCATTCCTCCTTGAAATTGGTTTCCTTTTGTCCTGTAATTTTGTCCTGTAAAACTACACTTCCCAGAATCCTTTGCTGTGCTTTGTCTATCTACCTCCCAACCTCAGTCTCACCGTAAACCCCCCCCCCCCATTTCCTCCCCTATGTTGAATGCCTTAGGAAGCAGGAACAAAGGAGTGTGGCTTTAAAAAGGCTAATCCACTTGGTCACATGATCTCCTGAGCCTGGTACAGAGCTGTTTCCTGTGTGTCTAGACACACATAACTACTGAGCTTCCTGTCACCAAACAGCTGATGTGGAAACACAAGAAGCCCACAGAAAAATTTTACAAAAGTACATTACAAAAGTGCCTAATTTTGGGAGAGAAATTTGGAAAATATTTTTTCGACTGGAAATCCCATTTAAACATAGCGCAATGCAGCTCAAAATGCATTAGCAGTGTAGTCTATGCATTTCATGACAAGTTTAAATAAATGTGAATTCTAAGGGACCACAAGTGTTGGATATAGTCTGGTTACTCTTCTTCCTTCAGTGACCCTGCTGTTATATGTGCACTGGACAGTTTATAAAAAATTCTACTTGTGATAAGTTGGGGCCCAGCAACTAATTTTACATCTTTGTGTCTCTTACAGCAAGTAGAGAGTATTACTTGGGAAAACTGTGATTCCGGAAAACTCCCTGGAACAATTAAGAGTCTTTCTATAACCCCCGACCCCGTCTCTCTCCCTGGAGATGTGACTGTCTCTATGGTCCTGAACACTGAGGTGCCCCTAAGTTCTCCCCTACAGGTGAGCTAAAAATATAAACATGCCAAGTTATATGGGGCGACATCTATGTACGGGGATGCGCCAGCAGTCTTACGTCCTTTCAGCCCAAAAACTGGCGCAGCCCTGTGCACTCGATGTATGAGCAAGTGCACTCCAAAATTAGGTGCATTATAAAGCACCCGGGGCACTCTGTAATACGCCTGAGATCGAGGGGGTCTGGGGGCATGTCGCACTACAACCGTGTGATTCTACACATTTATCACTGTAGGACGGTAAAGCTAAAAAACAATATTTGATTTTCACATCCCCCCAAAAAATTTTTGAAAATAATGAGCATATGTATACACTGGTGTGGCAGTAACATACAAACACAATCCAATATCAGCAGCACACTACTAAAACTAAAAATCTACCAAAAAGGACGTAGGAATTTTGGGAAACCATTTCTGCTACTTAGAATACATGAAACATTTTTGAGGTTCTTAGTTCACATTTTTTATGAAAACTGATTAAGCCCACCTCCCAATCAGCAAGGCGACCTCAATACAGGTGGGAACCTACACTAACGTTACCTCTCTTGGTGCCTGTTAAGACCTCTGAACAGACCTCTGAACAGGCACCAAGAGAGGTATCAATAGAGTAGGTTCCCACCTGTATTGAGGTTCCCTTGCTGATTGGCAGGTGGGCTTATACAGTTTTGATCAAAAATGTGAAGAACCTCAAACATTTTTCGTGTATTCTAACTAGCAGAAATGCTTTTCCAAAAATTCCTATGTCCTTTTTGATAATTTTTTAGTACTAGTAGCGTGTTGCTGATATTGAATTGTATTTGGATGGCAAACTAGGCGCATTACTCCTGGAACAGGTAGACCAATTTAAAAGTGGTTTACCTCAGCCTGAATTATCGCTTTGTAGCTTGAAAGTGCTAAATCTATGACCCACAGTAGAACAGGTTCATAGATTCAGGCGCATTCTACGTTACTAATGCATTCATTAAAATTCATACATGTCACCCATGGTTTCCTACAGAAACAGGTCCATTGTTGAAGTCATTTTTCCATTATGCTTATTAACTGGGAAAGATATGGTTCTCTGGCCCGAGACCATGAAGCCTCCACCTGTCTTATGTTTTCACCCACACTGATGGGCAACTTCTTCTGACATTATTATTATCAAATGTGTGTATAAAGCCTCTCATACCTTTTAGATAGCTGTCCTTCCAACTCCAACATATACAAGTATGTTTGGCTTGGGTTGTATATTTTTTACAGGGTAAATGGGAATAAGTCCATGCCACATGCCTTTGGCTTTCATTTCCTGTGGAAGCAAAAAATTGGCCATGTTAAAATCCAACACACCCAATCTTTCTCTCCCTTTGGGAGAGTTGGACCCTTCCATACACATTGGGTAGTCAGTCTGACCAGGTTTAACCTACTTTCTTTGAATGCATATGGGCATCAATGGGTATAAGCTCTAAAAAGTCTAGGTGCAAGTTATTTGATTCATGCTTGTTGGTGCCCCTCCTGGTGCCTAACACTGCAGGGCACATGTCCTGCCAAAATCTATATAGAAAAGTAATAGGGTAATTAACATATTGCCTAGGTTAGCTGAACACTCACACAACAATTATGACAGCAACATTAGCATGAGTCATATCCAAAAGGTTCAGACATATTAAAGGTCGATTCCATCATCTAGTCAATTAATCAGATGGGGAAATTAAAATTGAACTTTTAATAATACCTCAATAAAAAGTAGTAAAGGACTACCATATATAAAAAAAAATATATATATATTTATATCGGGTAGTCCTTTACTACTTTTTATTTAGATATTATTAAAAGTTTAATTTTAATTTCCCCATCTGGTTAAGTGTCTTTTGAAAAGTGGGGAGCAGCTTGGATTTGCATGAGTCCATTGTCTGTTGTGATGCATCATCTAGTCAACAAATACCATATTCTGGACTGATGAGGGGCCAGAACCCCCAAACATCAGGCTATAGATGGGTTACTTGCTTTGCTAATATGCTCTCCATGAGTCAGACATGGCTAGCCACCTGTAAGTGGCACCAGAGATAAAGTTTTCTTTCTCATGGAGAAAAGCTCATTTGCATAAATTAAACCATCAAAACTGTTGTCACTTAGATGTGTATATACCAATATAGAACAGTTGTCATATTTTCCTCTGTATCCCAGATCCAAATCACCGCTGAGAAGGAACTGCTGGGCGAGTGGTTGACTGTTCCCTGTGTCAATGAATTTGGCAGCTGCACCTATAGTGATGTGTGTGATTTGCTAGATGCTTTCTTCAAGCCGGGACAGCAATGTCCAGGACCCCTGGCTACCTATGGCCTCCCTTGCCACTGTCCCTTTAAAGCTGTAAGTATCCATTGCAATTGCTGCTGACTCTTCTGTAAGACTTTCAAGGAACATATGTAGCTTTTCTACCAGTAAATTAACTTTGTAAAGTAATTAATTTCATTATCTTCAGTTTTTTGGCTAAGATCAGGTGTTTTTTCTGTTTTTATCACAATCACATACTGGGTGTACACAGGGAGGCCCAACAGTCATTTGTATGTGACCCAGACCTCTTTGATCAAGGACATTAAGTGCAAGGATTAGCTCAAGGTGTGAAGTGAATCAAGAATAGTGAACCTGGGGTGCTGTTACCAGACAAACCTCTGCCCCTCTATTTCATCTGGCCAGTAATAATCTGCACACATTCTTATTCATTTATTTTATGTGTTCATGGCAAATATATCACAAGGACTACTTAGGATGCAGTGCCAGGATAGGGTGTCCCTCCTCTGGTGTGGAGGAGGAATGTGAGGCCATCTGGTTCCTCACCATCATGCAACCCCAGCTCCCCAGTAAGAAAACCCAACCAATATACAGCTACTGTGTGGAGTTTAGGAGCTAGACAGGGTCCTGTAAGCTTCAGCAAAGTAGGGCCATTAGTCCCCCACCTTTCCTGGGCCCAATGGCACCAAGGGTTATGGAAGGTTTCTTGAGGGGCCATTTTAATTGCAAAGTGGGCCTACAATAGACCACATCTTTGTGCACTTTTTGTGTAGCATGTTGAGCTTTTTTATGTAATTAGATGATAGAGCACATATTCAGACTTTAAGTTAAAAAAAAAACCATTTCCAACAAAGGACATTTTTGTCTGCCAGTAATTTAGCTTTGAAAATTACTGCACTTTTCGGACTATACGACACACCTAGGTTTTAGAGGGAAAAAAGTGTCAGCTGAAGTGAAGTTTTATTGGTATCATTTTACAACTTTTTGATCACTTTTTATTCCAATTTTTTAGGGATATGAATTGACTAAAAGACACAATTTTGGATTTTTTTTCAATTTTTTTCTGTGGTGTACAGCGTACGAATTAAATGATGCTATAATTTAATAGATTGGACTTTTATGGATGTGGCGATACCATTTATGTGTAACTTTTTTATTTTTTTATTTGTAAAATGGCAAAGTGGGTGATTTAAACTATTAATATTTTTTTTAAACTTTTTTTTCTTACTTTAATACTTAGTTCCTCCAGGGTACTTGACCATTAGGGGGCAAAATGCTTTGTCCTATATACAGCCGTACTGTTGTACCGCTGTATATAGGATTTTCACTTATTACCTAATACACCCTGTCTATGGCAGAATGTAACAGGTGTACATACATGGCAGCCTGCATGAGGCTTCCGTCTTCCATGGCAACCAATCAACCCATTGCAATTACGTTGTTGGTTAGGGGGGATCAGAAAGAGGAGCAGTGCTCAGCATCGCTTAAAATGTTAACAGCAGGGATGGAGCTGGCTCCATCTCTGCTGTTAGCGCCGGCTGCTGGCTCTACTGATCAGGCCGATGTACAGCACTATATCGGACCGGCAGGAGGCTGGAGAGGAGCAATGCTGCGGCAAGCCGGCAGCGTAGTTTAACGCAGTATCGCCCCTCTCCTGCCTCCCAAGATAGTACATTCAGACTATAAGACACACCCCTATTTTTCTCCCAAATTTGGGGGAGAAAAAGTATGTCTTATAGTCCAAAAATATGCGGTACTTTATTTCATTATCTTCAATCCGTCCACTCAAATAGCTGATTTTGCCTTGGGAGCCACTAAACTCCTTTTCACGGAGATCCATATGCCCCATCAGGAGCTATTGTGATCAGACAACTTGTTTTCAAATAACTTAATATTGACTGTAATCACAACATAGTATGATAACAAGTATTAAGTAATCCATTCACTTCAAGTTCTTCAACGTAACCATACGTGACTGAGGTCTTGTCAAACTTGTCCTTCGCAACTCATTGTAGTCTGATACCCACTTACATCTGGTCTGTACAGTCAAACCCTCAGCTATCACCACCACCATGTAATGTAACCTACGACTACTGGGATCCCACATTTTGAAGCTCCAAAAGTTAGCCAGACCATTTAAAGTGCACTAGTATAATCTGACGGACCCATACATTGGCTCTCCCCTCTCAGCAAACTCGGCATCACCTTGCCACTTGCCAGCTGCCATGACAAGGAAAAAGACCTAACCAAACTAGATACATAAGCCACACTAAGTCACAGCCTGACTCTCGTGGTTACTACTTTCAGGGTGAGTGATAAAACTACTCCAGACGGTGCCCCCTTCTAGATTACTTCCCTGTAGCCTCTGTCCAGGAAAGCCTCCACTCTTCTTGACTAAAACTTTTATTTTCCCAGCAAAATTTTAGGCTCTTCCTTCAAAGCATAGGGCATGACTTTGCAGGCCTGCCCTATGGCTTTTGTATGCAGCATACCGCTCAATACATGAACCCCATTAGAGGGCCATTTTAAATCACAATATATCTACAAAGCATATGAGAATCTCAAGGTTTTGCATAAGCCCATGATGTGAGCAATCCTTTTTTTTCATTGAGTAAAACTAATACTACTATTTTGTTTCCAGGGTTCCTATGCTCTCCCTACCACAAGTTTTACGATCCCAAATCTATCTCTCCCATCCTGGATGGCTGATGGGAGTTACCGAGTAACTGGAATACTGACCCACAAAAATAAGGAGATTGGATGTGCTAAATTTACTTTCTCCCTGTCATCTACCACTTCCTGGTGGTGGTAAGAAGAAGGACCAGCAACTATTTGCAACAAAGAAGCAATTTTTTCCCCAAAATTATCACCTTGCCTCCCATTGATGACTCGGGCCCCATTCATATCACCTTGTGTGGCTCTGTCAAAATTTATGGGAATACCTTGAAAAAGTATCCCGACATAAACCACCATCGAGCCATATAGGTCTATAGGGCAAACATAGTCTCTTTTGGATTATGTTTTCTCTATTTCATGATCATATAGGTTTTAAGTTCTGGACACAAAAACACGGTCTACTACACTTTGGTGTCTGGTACATAAAATATATGTGACCATGAAATAAAGTAAACATAATCCAAAAGAGTCTATGGGCCTTATGTATGTAAGCTGTCTAGCAGTAAGACTGTCTTTGCTGCCCATAGCAACAACTAGAGCTCAGTGCTCAATGCAATTTATAAATGAAGGTCTTTGTTATTAAGGGAAAAAGTAATCAAAACCTACAGGGCCGCATGTAAAAAAGTAATTACACCCCCTCCTTAAAACAAATATTAACTGTGTTTTCTCACATCTTTGGGAAGCCAAGTTCAATTTCACAAGCCTCACTCAGGTCTGATTATTACCACAACTGTTCTCAAGCAAGGAAACACTAAAATAGGGCCTGCTTGATGAAGTGAAGTAGACCCACAGATCCTCAGAAGCTTGACCTCATGGGGAGATCCAAAGAAATTCAGAAACAAAGTAATTGAGATCAATCAGTCTGGAAAAGGTTATAAAACCATCTCTAAAGCTCTGGGACTCAGGAGAACCACAGTGAGATCCATTATCGACAAATGGAAATAACATAGAACTGTGGTGAACCTTCCCAGGAGTGGCCGTCCGTCCAAAATTACCCTAAGGGTGCAGACGTAACTTATCCAAGAGGTCACATAATGCCCCACAACAACATCCAAAGAACTGCAAGCCTCACTTGCCCCAATTAAGGTCAGTGTTCATGACCTCACTCAGGGGCGTAGCTACAGGGGGTGCAGCGGTAGCAGTCGCTACCGGGCCCAGCAGCCTGAGGGGGCCCAAAAGCCCTCCTGTCACATAAGAAGATACCAGCATTGTTAATGGTGCATGGTAACTGGGGGGCCCCATTTCACTTTTCGCACCAGGGCCCAAGAGCTTGAAGTTACGCCTCTGACCTCACCATAAGAAAGAATGGCCGCACGGCAGAGTTACAAGATGAAAACCACTGCTGAGCAAAAAGAACAGAAAAGGCTTGTCTCCGTTTCGCCAGAAAACATCTTAATGATCCCCAAGACTTTTGGGAGAAGATTCTGAGGACTGACCAGACAAAAGTTAAACTTTTTGGAAGGTGTAAGTCCTATTACATTTGGCTTAGAAGCAACACAGCACTCCAGAAAAAGAACATCATACCAACAGTAGAACATGGTGGTGGGTGTGTGATGGACTGGAGCTGTTTTGCTTCTTCAGGACCTTGAAGAGCCTCTGTGATAAATGGAGCCATGAATTCTGCTGTCTACCAACAAATCCTGATGGAAAATGTCAGGCCATCTGTGTGTGACCTCAAACTAAAGTACACTTGGGTTATGATCCAAAACCCCACCAAGTCCACATCTGAATGGATGAAGAAAAGCAAAATGAAGACTTTGGAATGACCTAGTCAAAGTCCTTACCTTAATCCAATTGAGATGCTGTGGCATGAGCTGAAAAAAGCGGTTCATGTTCAGAAACCCTCCAATGTGGGCGAATTACAACAATTCTGTAAAGATGAGTGGCCAAAATTCCTCCAGAGCATTGTAAAAAACTCATTGGCAGTTATCACAAATGCTTGATTGCAGTTGTTGCTGCTAAGGGGAGCCCAACCAGTTATTAGGTTTAGGGGGCAATTACTTCTTCACACAGGGCCCTGTAGGTTTTGATTGCTTTTTCCTTTAATAGTAAAGACCTTCATTTAAAAACTCAATTAGGTGTTTACTTGTGTTACGGATGTCTAATATTTAAATTAGTTTGGTGATCTGAAACATATAAGTGTGACAAACATCCAAAAGACTAAGGGGGACATGGCCCAATACACAAGGGACTTTTTTGGTGTATTTTGTGCCAAAAATATTCTTGACGCCATATTTTTGATATAAATGAACTGTAATATACCAAAACTAGGTGCATTATACGCCGGGTACGACACAGTGTAAATTGCCTAAAAATGCGCATTAAATATAGTAGCAATGATACACGGAGCGCCTCCATAACGCAATGCACCCATCAGGCGCATTACATTCACTAGTAATGATAGGTTCGGCACCTCTGTTCCGCAGTGCACCGCGATAGGCACAGTACATACACGAGCACTGATTGCGCACTGTGCCTTTTTAGGTGCATTAAATTTACTATGCAAGGTAGACCAGAAGCCAGACTTTTGGCAGGATTGTACTTTCAGGTGCACTTTACACTGATTAAATGCGCCTAAAAACAGTTTTTGGACATGTTGCCCTATGAAATCAAGAAGGGGGCACATACTTTTTCACACCACTTTACATAAGGCCCTATGTTTGCCCTATAGACTCCTATGGCTCTGTTGTAGTATATGCCGGAATAGCTTTTCCCAGTATCCTAATGGGTTGCAGAATGCCACAGCCCTGCATATTCCATTCCCTCTTCTGCTTAGGCCCCGTTCACACGGCTTATTTGCCGACGGATTGGCGCCGTATTTCGCGCCGGATTTGCGCTTCAATACGGCGCCAATCCGTCGGAGTCTTTTACGGTAATCCACTGCTCTCATAGAGAACAGTGGATTCCGTGCTCTCCCCGCTCGGCAAATCCCTGGCGGGGGAGAAAGTGACATGCACATTATTTACGGCGACGGACGCGCCGTAAACAATGCATTGTCTATGGGGCCGGGAGCGGCGCCCCCGCCGCGCTCCGGCCCCGCCCTCTTCCCGCCCCTTATTCACGGCGGATTTGTGAGCTCAATACGGCGCACAAATCCGTCGGGAATAAGCCGCGTGAACACGGCCTTACTGTTAACCCCCCACCCTCCCTCCAAAACTACAGGGTCTTTCCACCTTTAAAAACTGTATTATTACTGCTTTTCAAGTAAGCCTCAGCATCATCACTTCCTTCTTCCCTCTACTTGGGACAAAGGACCAATTTTAAAGTAAGGCTAATTGTGAAAATGGATTGGATGAAAGTTCAACTTTAGCCCCATTGTCCAGCATCAGCAGCGCAGAAAATACAGCTGATAACCAATTGTTAGAAATATTTAAATCTCACTGGTTCTCCCAGGATCTCTTTATATAGCAGTCAATATAAATCCATCAGCTTCTGATCAATGTTCAATCAAAACCAATAAATCTCTTACTGCTAGGACATGTCTGGGTGTTTGATGTACTTTGGACTGGCCAGCCTGGGACCGGTCCACAGGGGAACAGGGGTAACCCTTGTCGGGCTCCTGGACATAGTCGGCCTGGGCTTCTTTTAAATGAGAGAGGCAGGGAAAAAGGGACAGAAAGCAAGAATCATGTGCAGCCATGTACAGTAGCTGTAGAATGGGCCCAAGAATCACTTTTACTGGTGGGCCTCAGGCACCCCAGTCTACGCCAGGGGCTGGCTTATATATTGGACAACCAAGCAGTGCTTTTGAGTATTACAGTGACAGGTTAGATGGCACCTTTAGGATAGGAATACATGGGGTGGCTTTGGCACTGAGAACCGCTGAGGTACACTGCTCTTTATAAATGGCCACACAAATTTTTAGATTAACACCAGCAAAACCATGTGGTCATTAACAATGTCAGGAACCACTTGCCAAGCAATGCAGTAATTGACCATATCATGGCCATGCTGCAACCATGCACCAGTTATACTCAAGACACATGCAGAAGTGGAAGTACAGCTGTACCAGCTAATACAATGGCTGCAGTTTCGAGGTGGCCCGACCCACTGAAACAGACCTGTTATGCTAGCCAGGGTCAGGATGTTCTGTGGGGAGCCATCCTGGCACACAAAGTAGGTTCTGATGCTTACTTCTATAGGCAGCTGCTTACATGTAGGGTCTGGGTAGTTCCTAGCATGCAGTGTGTGTAGAGATATAGCAGGAGGTCCTTTGGGCTCTGTTCAACCATACTACTGTGTATATTACTCTGCTTGGAGACCTACTTCAGTCAATTAACATACATTGGCATTCACTGCATGGGGCAAAGTATAAATATTTTTTTCAAGTAAGCCCTTTTTCAAATTATGGGACAAAACCCCCAGCAAACACCACCGTGCCCCCAGCTGCGTAATAGCTGAATAGTTTCAGATTCCCCACACTTTAGTGTCCAGCTCACGTGTTCTATGGCTCCGCTGCAAGGTATCCCAACTGATACCAATGGCATAGTCCCAAGATGTGATGTGAAGTGGGTCTTGCAGTTTCCCCATAACAGCAACAACCACTGTGCCCCCATAATTCATTCAGCCACCAGGAGACACATATAACCACACCCATACACATGACATCACACCAGGAGACACAAATAACCACACCCATACACATGACATCACACCAGGAGACACCTATAACCACACCCATACACATGACATCACACCAGGATCCACCTATAACCACACCCATACACATGACATCACACCAGGGCATACCTATAACCACACCCATACTCATTACATCACACCAGGATCCACCTATAACCACACCCATACACATGACATCACACAGGACACACCTATAACCACACCCATACACATGACATCACACAGGACACACCTATAACCACACCCATACACATGACATCACACAGGACACACCTATAACCACACCCATACACATGACATCACACAAGGGTCCA